>JAODFW020458166.1:0-11997 GCA_027575235.2 Palythoa mutuki | reverse complement strand
GCCCTCAAAATTCTGCTGTTCAATTTTTCACTAATCCAGGATTAAGCTAATCGATGTTTGAACAACCGGGCCCAGAGCTTTTCCTTGGAAGGCAGGAGTTATTAAGGAGTTTCCCAGCGGCCTTCCAGGGGACGTGGTTGTTCTCGAATACATACACTTTTCTGTTATTATCAAACTCACTAAGAGCATTGAGGCTGAAATCGCCTGAAAATTAAGAACAGAGGAGGCTAAAAAGATGATTTCACGGCCTAGTTTTAATGAGTTCAAATATTTTGTAAACCCATGAAATTACAAGATACGAAATATATATTCTGTTGGTAAATAATATGTCTTCAATATTCTGATTATGATTATCGTTTCATATCCCCACGAAAAACGAGTGGAAAGACATGACAAACCTCTGTGAACAGCCGATCGGTTTTCTGTCGAGCATGCGCGACAGTTTCCATAACACGGCTACGTCATTTCCGCGAACTGTACCGGTTTCGTTGAATTTTGTATATATTTTTTTCTTTTCTTTTCTTTTTGTTTGAGTCTTTTAATTTTGATAAAGCTGAATTATTAGTTCGTCGAAGGCGAAGCATTTCTCAAACAATTCACTTGCACGACTTATTCTCAGCGAATAAAAAGGTCGCATGATTGACAAGTGAATCAGTAATGGACTTGTTGAAACTTTATAGATGCTAACATACAGCGACAATCAGTTTTAGTTTCGCAACCTTAACGTTATTCCAAAATATTCTACTCTTTAGGTTTTTCTATCTATATGATATGTGCAATTGCACGACTTATTCTCAGCGAATAAAAAGGTCGCATGGCAACGAGTATGGCGGTCTCACAATAAAGCAGCGGTTAATCAACTTGCAATTGTGTGGCTACAAAGCCGTCAAACCAGTCTCAAACCAGACTGGTACGTCCATGATTTTGGACGGCAGCGGCTTTAAAAGATCGAAAGGCTGTTTGCAGAAGTCTGTCTTTGCTCATGCTTTACGTGGTGACACGAGAGAAATCTTTTTGCACGATATTTGAAGTTCAAATGAAAGATTGTATTTGTTGTTTGCGCTGACTAAAAGTAATACCTTTATTACTGCACTATAATTTATGACAACAGCCAAAAAACAAAAAATGGCAGTTTTAAAGCCTACAGAAAACATGGTCAATAATAACAAAATAAAAACAATTTGCGGATGAAATTCCAAAAAATAAGAACATTGAGCCCGGGCAAATTTTTGTTTCTCTAAAAAAAAGGGTAGACACTCCTCGTAGACACATTCGAAAATGCCTTGAATAATTTACGAAGCTAAGCCTAGGAATTAATTGCTTACAAAGTGATAATGACTGTGTGAACTAAAGACGATTTTCGTTGAAATCCTGTTTTGTAACGTTTTAAGTGTTAAAATAAAAGTTTCGGTTTCACTTTTTGATTCGAATTCTGCCTTCCTCCGATCACGAAGTGACACTTTATTTATTGTCGGCTAGGACAAACCTTCGGAAAACCATGATCTCTCCTCTCTCTTGATTGGCTAGTGCGTGATTGCGAAATCGCCAAGCAGGCTGGCGGCAAGCAAATTTTGACAAGTGGACTGAAATATTGACCAATTATAACCAATTACAACATATTATAAACATGTAAAAAAAAGGTTTTCCCCTCAAGGGATTTGTAATAAAACTTAAGTGGATGATTTGCATTTGTGTTAATTTAGATTACATGAAAAGATCTGTTCACAATCTTCAAATCCTGTATGAAATGTCGACCTTTGACTTTATCGTGGCGATGATGAAAAGTGTCTTCGGCTCCAAAAGTGTTCCAGAATCTGCCTTACTGGAGACAGATGTTAACAGTACAACTTTCACTTGGTTGTCGGGTTCAGGAGGTACCGACTGCTGAGACATGCACGAAAATCAAACGTTCTAGAATAAGTTAAACATGCATTTTGTGTATACATTCCAACACGCAATCAACAAGCAAGAAAAAACAATAATAAACTAGATCTATACAATTTATATTTCCAGGAAAACAGATTTATGTTTAGTTAGGTTGGCTTACAACTTATTTAATCCTAAGACAACGATTGCGAGCCTGAGTTCTCGTTGCTGGTGAGACAAGCGTACCGTAACATTTTCGTGTCTTTACGCTTCGACAAGCTAAAGTCATTAACGCACATTTTCATTTAATTTCAAGACTTTTAGATTTAGAATTCCATTGTTAGCTGGATATCCCTGCAGTTATCGTATCCTTCACGAAATATAGAAATGTGGCAGATGGTGTTTTTCTATAACTGGCAGTAGAGTTCTGTTTCCAGTTAAAAAGGCTACACAGTTGAGAGCACCAAGGTTAATGTGGAACTGAAAGCCAACTATTAAATTCGATGAGTTTTCATCAGGTGCAAATTAACGAGGGGCAGTACCGTTCTATATTCCGATTTTTTTTCTCATTATCTCCCACCAAGGCCTGCGCCTGATCATTTCCGCTGACCGGTGAACAGTCCGTCCCGATTGAGACACAAACTAAACGTTTTTTTTATAAGAATAACTTTATAAGAACGAGGTTCAAATTTGCCAAAATTTAAGAACAATTTAAGAACAAGCTGAGGCTTGATAACTAAGAAAGTTTTTGTGGTAGAAAATTGACTAAAACTTTGCGATACAGCATAAAATATAACTGAAAAGATTCACTGTAAAGAACTGCTCCACAAACAATGAAAGTAGTTCGCCTCTAAATTCAGCCGTACAACACATGCGTGGCGCAAGGAGTTTCATTTTCCAAGACCTTGTTTAATTTTGTTTTTTCTCCAATAAAAACCGCTCACAAAAATAAAAACTGACAATTTTAAGAACAAATTGAAGCTGAAGTCGCCAAAAAAATAAGAACAATGAGCCTCGGCAGTATTTACTGGTTCTTATAAAAAAGAGCGTGTAGAAGAAAAGTGAAACAATTTGATGGGTTTTTCCTAAAACAATAAAATTATTATTTTTTAAAAAATATTAATTTGATGCTTAATTCTAATCAGTAAAAATTATACGATTATCTACTTTTTCTTTTACAAGTTCTCGTATTTTAAAAATTTCTAATTGCAGTTTTTTCTACAAGATTAGATAGACAAACATAACTAAAAATGAGCAATTTACTTTGGATAAAGAAAAACATAAAATCTCTGAAGCAAACGGACTTTGAAAGTTTTGAAATCTGAAATTTAAACTGAGTCAACCATGTCATCATAGTTAACTAAAATCAAAAACTGATAAGGATTTAGCTTCAAAGCTTCTACCGGATTGGTGCAAAAAGAAAACTGTATGACTTATCTTTTCCATTAATTGGCAAAGATACTGATTGATAGTCGCCTTGATAGCAGCGGCTTCAGTGCTTTACGCAATGCCGCATGATAATGAAAGCTAATGTGCTAATTCGCTGATAAAGTACTACAAAACTAATTGGTTTTTGTTTTCCTGCTTTTTAACGTACAATCTGAAATTAAAGAAAGGAGCTCCTTACGAAAACGTTTCCATTGTTTGGACTGTATGGTCATGTTTTATCATGTATGTAAAAGCTCCAGAAAAGCGCCATCCATTTCATCTGTATGAAGCAACCTTGCCGCAGTCCTTAAGTTGAACGGCAACCTAAAATCTTTGGACATGCGAGACAACATGCGAAATTTCGATCGTCCTAATCTCCGATAATCTGCCATAATGTGGCATTATTTTAATCTCAACTTGTAGTCTGGCACTATAACAGTAAAAGGTCCCATCGTTTCTAACAGACAGATCGTTAATCAACTCTACCGGCGATTGTGCGATAACCCCGAGGGTGTGGGGTTGGGTGGGTAATTTGCTATTACTCAGTTCCTTGTTCCGGTCACGTCCAACCTATGCAGTGCGTGAATAACTTAAAGGTTTAAACAGGAACCAAAGGTGAAGTGAAAAACACGTAGTTCAACGCTTCAACACTGACACTGTATGTCAACACTGACACTGTATGTCAATAAACTCTGTTTATTTTGATTTCTAATAATCAAATTCCCCAGATTTAACGCTGTTGGAACCCCGAAACGCTTTGACACACAGCTACCTGTGGCAAAGCGCCACACAACTACCTATGGCAGAGCGCCACATAACTGCCTAAGGCAAAGCGCCACACAACTACCTGTGGCAAAGCGCCACACAGCTACCTATGGCAAAGCGCCACACAACTACCTATGGCAAAGCGCCACACAACTACCTATGGCAAAGCATCACACAACTACCTATGGCAGAGCGCCACATAACTGCCAAAGACAAAGCGCCACACAACTACCTATGGCAGAGCGCCACATAACTGCCTAAGGCAAAGCGCCACACAACTACCTATGGCAGAGCGCCACATAACTGCCTAAGGCAAAGCACCGCACATTTCCAAATGGCAAAACGCCATACAGCCACCCATGGCAAAGCGCCACAAAGCTACATATGGTAAAGCGCCACACTGCTACCTTTGGCAAAGCGCCACACAGCTACTTATGGCAAAGCTCCAGACTGCTACCCGTATGGAAAATAGCCACACAGCTACCCATGGCAAAGCGCCACACTGCTATGGCAAGGCGCCACAGTGCTACCCATGGCAAAGCGCCACACTGCTACCCATGGCAAAGCGCCACACAGTTACCTATGGCAAAGCGCCACACTGTTACCCATGGCAAAGCGCCACACTGCTACCTATGGCAAAGCGCAGCACTGCTACCCATGGCAAAGCGCCACACTGCTACCAAGTGCAAAGCGCCACACTGCTACCTATGGCAATGCACCACACAGTTACCTATGGCAGAGCGCCACACTGCTACCTATGGCAATGCACCACACAGTTACCTATGGCAGAGCGCCACACTGCTACCCATGGCAAAGCGCCACACTGCTACCTATGACAATGCGCCACACTGTTACCTATGGCAATGCGCCACACTGCTACCTATGGCAATGCGCCACACAGTTACCTATGGCAAAGCGCCACACTGCTACCTATGGCAATGCGCCACACAGTTACCTATGGCAATGCGCCACACTGCTACCCATGGCAATGCGCCACACAGTTACCTATGACAAAGCGCCACACTGTTACCTATGGCAAGGCGCCACATTTTTACCTATGGCACGGCGCCACATTGCTATATATGGCAAGGCGCCATATTTACCAGACCTAGATGGCATCTTACCTAAAAGACGTTTTGAATGATTAGAAATGAGACGATAGCACAATCATTTGTATTACGCAGCACATAACTCATTTCTCCCACACTTATTGTAACGCGAAAAATGTCGTTGCGTGGATGATAATCTTGTAAGTTCTTTCGGTATCAAACAGTGTAACTCCAACCTTTGAAAAATGCAAGCCATAGATACCTCCCTCTTTGAATCAACTACTTTATCTTTACATTTATAAACTTTCTGTTCTTTCTTTCACATTATTTTTGTTTTGATAATAGATTGTGATTTCTGTTTATAACAGGAAGAGCTGTCGGCCGACCTTGAGCTGTTACTAATACTTGGTCGTACGTGTATGACCTAATTTGGTTCCGGACCCGCCCAATCACCACACGGAAACATACTGCCCACTGTCACCTACGGTTAAACCGACCCTACGTACGGGTTCATTCTAAATATAGTTTTACTAAATACTCACAAATTTACCAGTTAGATTTCACTTGTCATGTTGAAAAAAGCTTTTATTGTTTAACCTTACGCTGATTCCTCTTGTTTTGTGTCTTTAGGTTTTTACTCTTTCATTGTTGATTAGATTTCTAAGATTCGCTGCCTTCAGCTGGAAAGCCTGTCGCAAGTCTGTTTTAATATTATCCCCATACCGCACCCGGGAGCAAAAAGAAAGAAAGAGGAGAACTGAAAGTGACCTGACTTTGACTAGTTCTCCTACTTAAAGGCGAATATCATACATCTAAAGCTCGTAGAAAGAAAAGAAGTACATGAAAGAGATGATAATCTTGGCCTTTTGTCCCAAAACATAAGCAAAAGTCACCAAACACGATCATCACAGACTAGACCCTTTGAGGGTAATACAAGTTTAGCTTTTTTTAAAAAAAAATCAGTTTTCGTTACGTCACCGTGACGTAACAGGTCAACAAACGGCAGCAAATGATTGCTTGGTTATATGACAAACAGATAATCAATCCATTGTTAGGAAGTCAAATGCCGACAAAATCAATAGACAGCTTCATTTGCATTCTTGTAATAGCTTTATTCACTGGAGCTGATCTCGCGATCTGAATATCGACGGACAGACGCCTGGAAAGGCTCAGGGCTTCAGAATTACAACCAGGGAGCATATAAGTGTTCTGAGCTAAGGGCGGCGAATTACTATATCGGACCGAAATGACAAGTCTTGAGGAAGTTAAACAACAGGAGTCAGCACTAAAATACAAGGTGAGTTGGCATTGCCCTGTTCTGGTAGATATCACAGATGGCTGTTTGGTGCTTGCATTGCCAATCCACTTTTATGCTGTTCAAAGTTAAGTGAGAATGGTATTTCTTTCGGTAGAAATATCAGCTGGAATTTTGATATTAATCTGCAAGACGTATGGTCAGTACAAGTATATTATATTTCAAACGTGCATATATTTTTGTTCGGTTAATTTCCTCTGTTAGAAGACTTTCCTCGCAAACTCTATCAGACTCTATCAGCGCTCACCGGAAACCCATGGAGAAGAACAATCTTGATCGATACATTAGTCGACTCAGCTGTTTGTCAATATAGAATTTTTTGTTCATGGGTTTTCAAAAAGATGGTCGCACTTAGACGTAACATAAATATTATCTGCAAATCAATGAAGATAAAAATCATGCTAGCATTCGCAACACTGGACAGGTTTTGTTATGACACTTTTGTTGTAGCTTATAAACTGAGGGCATGTTGAGTCGAGGAAAAAGTGCAGAACACTCGATCGGTTGAAGAACTAAATATTCACATTCATTCCAGCGACGTATACCTAACGGTTGTTGTGGAAAATCGCTTTAACGCATATGTAAATATTTCATGAGGCTTTCACTCGTTCACGTCTCTCTCTCAGAAATGTCTGTAGCTGTCATAAGCTCAACTTGACCAAAAATAGACAAAAGTTGAACTGTCGAACAGGGTGAAAGGTATTTGCTAATTAGGCATAAAACATTTCTAGGTAAAAAAACTTTCTCGGCGATCTCATTTCAATTAAGATGTTTCGACGCAAGAATATCGAATAAACGACGCACTTAACGATTACCGGTGTCTTTTACTGCTTCCACTGTTAATATAACATAATTATGAGCCTGATGCACATTTTATTTGAAAAGAAATTCGTCGCCGAATTGCCCATCTGAAAATTGATTACATGAGCCTTTGTTAATTACCGAGCGGTATCTCAAGTGCAGACAAAATGTACGAGCAAAATATTGAAAATGTTTCTTTCTGAATACCTTGTCCTTAGTCTGAAATGAAATCGACATCTTTTTGGTGGTATTTAGCTTTTCTCGGAAATAACTTTAGCCTCTAATTGTTCAAATTTTGCGACCAAATGTTTGTAATTGTATGCATATATTCCGGGTAACCTTTAATAAAAATAGTTAAAGGCTTATCTCGTTACGAAAGTGGTTTTAATGGGGCGCAGGCAGACCATAAAGTTGGGCAGTACATCTTTATTATGAGCCAATATAAACTCTCAGACATTTATAAAGCTGGATGCATCACAAAATTTCCGACTTTTTCGCAATATTCGACTAATTGAAGATTAACTACGGACCCTATTAATAAGAACCGTTTATGTTTACCGTACAACAGACATGAACGGACTCACTACTTACTGTCACAGACGTATGAAGTGACAAAGTCACGCTTGTTTTGTGGGTTGCAGATGCTCGCGACGCATTTTGAAAAGATGAGCAAACATTTTGGTTGTCAAAGATTAAACTTGTACACGTACTTTATCCTGATAGCCGCTTGCAATACGCATTGTTTTTGGTTTCCTATTGTACTCGTCATGTAATATTTTAGTTGTTTTTCATGCAATTACACGAGACAGACAGCAAGTCTCCTGGTTTTATTTCCACATATATGCTTTGCTTTACTTTTACTTTGAAACTCAGTCTTTAAAATACTTGTTCAAAATCCCAGGCGAAATATCTAAAGGTTAATTGAAACTGTATTCAACGACTTTTCAAACAAACTGGGTTTTAAAGGACATGCTTGTTTTGACGAACCGTCTTAATCTATTTAACGACTGATCACCCCACTGAAATCTGAATAAACCGGCTTCTTGGCCTTGTGTTTCGGATCAGTAACTGAATAAGAAAACAACAATAGATAAAAGACTCCAAAATACTTTCTTTTGTGTGATAAAAATGCTGAAAGAGTTCTTTGAATGACTGATAAAGGAGGTTCCGTTAATGTTATTCAAGGTAATGATAAATAGATTTGCAACTTACCAAAGTTTGGCCCTTAGCAAATTCCATACAGCTGCCGGCCTGTTCTGGGTTAAGACGTGTTCAAATAAAAAGCAAAATTCAAAATTGAATTTATTGTTTTCAACAGGACGAACAAATTTATCTTTTGTAAAATTTTACATGCGAGGGAATGCAAACAGCGAGTAAAGTTACTTAACTGAATGTCTGAGTGTTCTCACCTCTCAGGCGGTAAGTTTGAACTCTACGACCCTTCTCTGCTGACATGTCTACTACAAACATTTTGAGCTGGAAATAGAAATAATTTATATGAATTTTTTCGAAAGATGTTTTTGTTATTTGTGATTTACTCAAGACATCAGAACTACCAGACAATGCTGTTGACCAGAATAAATGAAATACGCAAAAAGATGCTCAGGTGCTGGGCGAGAACAGACGCTCTTAACCTCGGTTATTATTCACTTGAACTTCCAGTCACACAAACTAGAATTCTCGAGATTCCCGAGGTGTCGTTGAAAAGCTTTGAAACACCTTTTTTAGCTTTTATTTTCGGCTGCTAGAGCTTTGAAAAATACAGTGAAATAAAAACCGTGTGTTGGTGAGGTTCTCGTATTGTGCCACTATTGTTTCCGTAACGGTGATAAACTTGTATCCTTAATATTCTCACCAGGTTTTTCCTTTTCAACTATCTTACTGTGTTACCTTAAATTCCTTTCATTTTAATTGACGCATTCTATTCCACTGATTCGGAGGGAAAACATTAGCATGTGTTCATTTTGTCGACATTAAAGTTGGCTGTCTTTGTTACATTTATCATCAATGTTATTCTAATATTGGCCCGTGTTCAGCAACGCATTTTATCTTTTATCGGTTTTGTTTGCGACAAGAGAACGCGTTGGGGTGTTCATTTCAAAGAGTATTGATTTTGTTTCAAACGCTGTAATTTTTAGTTCTATTGAATATTGTGTATGGAAGTCTTGTGGATGCTTTTAGTCATCATTACCGAGGTTTTTTCGCGCAAACCTTTAGAAGATCCGCTCAGTTTTTCCTTTATGAGCAAAAGAATAATTAGCATGTGTGCGCTGAATAAAAATTTCAAGCTGAAAATTGCATACAAGTTTTTACCGGCGAACATGCATTGGAAACTATTTAGAGGTTGGATTAAACTGTGCCCTCAAATGAACTGAATTTTTTTAATCATTGTTGTCAGTTGTTAATTAGGATAAAGAATGCCGGAATAAATGTCACCGTACATAGCAAGATTATGCAAAGTAAATGACACTACTGAACTGTCAACAAATTTATTGCGATGTTCAAATTTTTCCATCACAAGAGTCATACAGTTACCATAGAAACGATCGCTTTAGACACGACCACTTTCTAATATCAGCAGAGAAAGTACGAAAGGCTGACACGTTTTTCTTCCTGTTTCTCCAACATGTTTGTTACTGTTTAAAATATTGAAAACGAAAATAAATTAATTGGTCGTAAGAAATTTTTCACGTTTTATTTTACTGACCAGTTCGTGATAAGATATCCTTTGAAGCAACTGTAATCACATGATACAGATAGTGACATACACTTTTTTTTATTAAGAACACACTTAATGAGAATAGTGAGGCTGAAATCGCCCGAAAAATAAGAACAAATTAAGAACAATTTGAGGCTGAAATGAAAATTTTAAAAAAATTTAAAAAAAGAAAAAATAGCAAACTTAGCGTGGCAAGCAGCCATCACACAGAGCATCACACATGAAATATATCTCGTTACTTAATACAAGTATACTCCAACTGTAACAATTATATGTACTGTCATCTGCTGTAAAATACACAAAATCTTACATGTATGTAAAAGCTGGGCATACATCAACACTGGAAGACCTTTGCAATCGATTTTTAACGACAAAAAATATATTGCAGTTAAGAACAAAATAAGAACATTTTGAGCCTCAAATTGTTGAAAAAAATAAGAACATTAAGCCTGGGCAAAATTTTACTGGTTCTTAATAAAAAAAAGTGTATTTAACTTAGCAATACAGCATAAACATAAAAAGACACATTGTAATCTGTTTACTTTAAGTCTGTTTAACAAATGATGAAAATTCTTTGTCGCTCAGTTGAATTCGGCCATATAATGAGATATGTGGTGCGAGCCGCCTCGTTGTAGTCCTTTTTCTCACAGAAATATAAACAAATTGAGGCTTAAGCCGCTAAAAATTTAAGAATGAGCCTCGGCAAAATTTACTGGTTTTAATACGCAAAAAAAACCTTCTTAAATTGATCTTGGGAGCACACGTAGATCGGTTAAGTACCTTATATGCTGGAAGTCTCAAGTTCGACTCTCAGTGACTGAGAATCAAAGTACAAAGTTTGTCTCGACTTTCTTCTGATTTGTGTAGCTCTATAGCTTTAAATACCCGTAAAACGGAGCACTGGCAGAGGGAGAGAGTAAACAACGCGCTGTCTGCTTCTTTTGATATCAGATTTATAAACTAACCGACTACCCGCTCCCTGGCTCTTGAATTTTTTTTTTAATTATAACAGCGGGCTGCATGAACATTGCCACTGAAAATGGAAAAATTTGGGGAAAAACTCTCTAAACGCTTAAATTTCAGTTTACGTTAAAGCACGATGATTTTGTCTGTGGGCCAACTTCTGGGAAACGAAATGTGCAGTTTTGTTTAGTTTTTCAATACAACTAAATGCTTAGAAAAGCCGGTTTCATTTGTGGAAGAGTATGGTATTGCGAAACGAATCACACGAGCCACTGGAAGCCATGCAACACGGTGTAATGACTCCTCCAACTTGAAATTTGAAACGGAAAATCATTGCGAAAAATTGAACTGGATTTTGCATTTGGCAGCTAGCGATGTCTGCAATTTTATTTTTGCAACAGTTTTAGCCACTGCAATGGGTGTTACACGCTGGTATGGTTCGTGCAATGTGTCTCGCAAATTACACAAAAATTGCCTTGTTCTTATCATCACCCTTACTGTAATAAAAATGGGGCCAGATTTGAGTGCGGGCCATGAGGAAGAGAGAGGGGCTGGATATGCGAGCCTTGGCCGGTCTAGTCATTAATCTCTCAACGTTCAATCGCGGAACTTAAAAGAACCCACTCACTTGTCCAGAAGAGTAGGGTTATGGCCCGGTGTTGTGGTCGGTCATTGGTCGCAGGGGGCATTTATCCTTAAACAATATTGTAAACTATATGATGCAGTCCTGTCCTAAAGTCCCCCAATATTATTGTAAAACCCTTGTAATTCAGCTACTGGTTGCGATATGGGTTTGAAGTCGACCAACCGCCATTTACGTTTACGTTTACAGTTTGAGGTCAGGTTTTATTTCTCAGGTGATCTTTAATTCTTGACCATTGATTTCCATCTTTCTTATGGTGTACTATTTTATTCGGCTTTCAGAATTTCTCCGACTGTCAGTGTCAATCTTTCCTAATTTTGGCAATCTTTTATTTTACTAGTAACTGCTATAGTCTTGGCCAGTAAGCCCTCAAAGGACACTGGCCCGGACCCTTAACCTACGATCCCAAAGCGTGAAATGAGGGGGGGACGTGGTGGAGATGGATGTG
>JAODFW020457142.1:0-11998 GCA_027575235.2 Palythoa mutuki | reverse complement strand
GACGAAAAACAATAGCTGCTGTCAGATTTCGGCTGGAGGTTCGATCATGCGCAGAACCGTGACTATGCCCCTTTAACAAAACTCCTCTCAAAATATTTTAATTGGTTCTGCAGGTTTTGACTTTTAATAAAGCTTACTCTTCACCGCCCACTGTACTTGTGTCCAGCAAACATACTCCGGGAGCTGGAAGACTGTTACCAGACTACAACAGCATTGCAACCTGGGTCGAGGTATGGTAGTGTCTGTTATATTATAGTTTCAGACATACACAAAAAGTTTCCAGCAATTTCATTGGCATAAACTCTAACTTTTATCCGTGAACTTTTTTTGCCTCCCTGGAAGTTTAAGAATAAGCGAAAAAGGACAAAGTTTAAACTCCAAGCTTCTCGCTTTCCATCGTTTCAATCGAGATCAGATCAAGAAAATTCCCTCAAGTTTACTCTTTTTTTATATGTTGACCAAAGAGCTGCTTGGGTACGAATATTACTGCTTGTTATCTTTCCCCACAGTACATCAAAAATGGAAGCTGCAAAGTATGTTTGAGAGAGCTACACAGTGAATCGGGAATATACGATCCATTAACAGTTGGCGCGCTTGTTATCGGTCAGTATTATAAATTTTATCATAATAATTGCAATTTCCGCAAAACTGATTGGCCAATTCTGAACTCTATTTTTCCCTAATCGCCTTGGAAAACTGTCCGATAACAAAACTCTGTTATCAGCTTCCTGTTATCGGGACAGTTGAATAAACCAATCACAATCCGGGCTTTAGGAATTGTGACAAATGAGCAACAAGTAGTGATAACAGGCAGAAGTGGACTCCACTCATTGCCATTACCATTACAAACGTAATGAAAATTAGTAAAATGTGTTTCTATCTGCAAAGATTTCGTCTTTCAGTTTAGTTTTCGGAAATTGTAACTTTTATAATAAATTGGTAATAGCACTTCTCGTTCATCCAAGTCTGTCTGTATCATTACTTGTGATTAAACAAATTGAGATCACGCGTAATGATAACAGACCGAATTGGACTCCACTCAGTCCTATTACCATTACAAATATCACTTAGCGAGTAAATCGGGATTTACCCGCATTCGCTAACTAACAATTAACAAAAATTTCAATACCGCACTGAGGTTTTGCGGGGTTCCGTATGCACAATTTCGAGTACGTTCCTTGTTAGTGGATGAGTGCGGGTAAATCCTGATGCATGCGAACTAGTTGTTTCAACCGACTCAACATTTACGTCACAAAGCAATAAATTTACGATGAAGAAAAACACTACGTAAATACAGCGACATATCATACGTATTAAGGCCGTGTTACACGAGTCAACTTACAACGACAATTTTCCGCGCAACACTATGTCATAGAAAATCGTTCCCCGTGTAACAGGTCACCGGGGGCGATTTTTTTCGCAACACTGGGCTCGCGTAACATGTTGCGAGTTTTTGATTTGGCTTCAAAAACTCGCAACACAACACGTAACATTGTTGCGCGGAAAATCGTCGTTGCAAGTTGACTCGTGTAACACGGCCTTTATGGATGCAAAAGACTAAATAGACGATTTTGTTTTTAATTTTTTGTACTTGACCCATGCAGCGAACGATCCGACATTTTTTACTCGAAAGCGACTGTAAATGTAAAAATTAGTGCGGATGTCCTTGTAGAAAAGATAAATTAAAACGAAATTATGCAAATTACTTGTGCCGACTTTGAACAACTTCATCATTCTCATATCAGTCAAACTAAATTCTCATTTTTGTTTGTCTTCTAATGGTAGCTTGTTTTAATTGCAGGAAAATAAAAAGATTTTTCTCACAGGCAAGATTGATTGAATGACAAAAATCCGAATCAAGAACAATGGTGTAATATTGAATTATAGACAAAAACGAATAAAATATGCTTTGACAAACCTTGATCTTGCAACATTTTTAATGAAAAAAATAAACGTTGTTTAACAGAATTTCAAAAGAGATTTTTTTTTCTCCGCAACATAAGCTCAGATTTATTAATTAGTGACTCGATCGGACGGGTGAATACGCTTAGACACAAGATGCTCAGCAACTTTTTGACAACTTTTGACATTTCGGCAACCTTTGCCCTTTTGGGCAGCTTTTCTTAGTTGTTTTGATTACAACCACTGGAATCACGGGCGATAGGAAACGCGAGATTTGAATTTATGAAATAAAGTCATCCCTACCTCGTGCTCGTCCGTTGTCCATTGCCTTGTTTTAAATTAACGGCCTTACTCCATTTTACACTCAAAGTGCCACAAATTATCCCTAAAATTGATTACAATTATCCAACGATCTCTCTTTCAGCATTATAAATGATTTGGTTTGACCGTTAAACTCGGCTCTAGCTCTCTCTCTCAATTCGATTTTAATCAACAAATACATGTATATTGAGAGGGAGCTGGAGCCGAGTCTAACGGTCAAACCAAACTAAAATGGCCGAAAGAAAGATCGTTGGTTCTCAATTTTAGGGGAAATTTGTGGGAGTTTCAGGGATAAATGGAGTGAGGCCGTGTATTAAAAAACAAACAAACAAACAAGACAATGGACAACAGATGAGGTATAAGGATTACTTTATTTCATAAATTCTATTAAATCTCTCGTTTCCTATCGCCCGTGCTGGAATATTGTTTGAATCATTTGAAAATTGTTTAAACCTTTTTTGTTCCTTACATGAAGCAGTAACCAATTAAGACTATAAGAACACATTTTCATAAGGCTGCTCATGTTTGAAAGTTCAGGAAGACGTTATTTTTAACCCAGACCTTTCTGCGAATAAAAATGAATCAAATAATTCTATTGAGGAAGCCCAAAGGCTAGGAGCAAACTAGTGTTCCAGATAAAGCCGCTTTTTCAAGAAATCGTAAAATCCAGAAGAATCATTGGAACCTGATGTTTTTGTGTACATAATAAAACTGGCTATTTGGACAGTTTTGATATCAGGAAAAAATGCGATTGTTGTTCAGAGAAGTGCTATCTACTAAGAGTTAAAACTAGAAATTAAAAGCAATTCTGCATGATTTAGGGCGCACCAATACTTATGTAGTGAGTAAAATAGGGTAAAAAATAAGCAACGTTTTGGAAACTTTTTTTGAATATGACAAATTTTGGATGCATAGAGAAAATACAATAGATTTTCCACTTTGATGAATATTGTAGCTGGAGTGCATTGCAAATTTCGCTAGAAATAGAGAGTTCTGATTGGTTGCTTTGACCCGTTGTTAGCAAATCAGCTATTTGCCTAACATCCGGGTTCGCGGTCCTTAACCAGTTGTTCCCCGGGAAGTTAAAACCGTTGGCCCGGATGTTAGAGACTTGTCGACTTTCTGTGTTGGCATTCATGAATGAACGGAAGCGTTGCACTGTTTCAACTGCAAGTTCAGATTTTTAGATTTTGAAAGCGGCAATTTTTAGTTGCATTTTCAAATTGTTCAGTTTCTTTAAATTTTATTCATAAAAATTAACCTTGCTGACATTTCTATCTCCTTATTAAAGTTTTCTTACCTCGATTAATTTTTAAATTTTGAACATTTTGACGACATATACAGCAGTTATGACTGGTAATTGTGACCGTATTGTATCGCATGCAGACAGTGAAAATGTACAATTCAATAACTTTTAATTGCAGGCTGTTAATTTTTGTTTGTAGATATTTTGTGATGAGCAAATACCAACAAATTATTGACTAACATTGCGGGCCACAACCGATTTATGGACCCGCGGTTGTGATGTCACCCTCGGGCTTTCGCGTGCGGGCAACATAACCACATGCATTAATCGGTTCAATTTGCGTTAATGTTACATTTTACGGTGTAAAAAGAGCACGAGAAAAGTATGAACGGGACTGAAACAAAGGATAGAAATCTAAGACAAAAGGGCAAGAAAAGACAGAAGACAAATTGAACGCGAAGCGTTTAGTTTTGCTGCATTTTCGTTGCCGCCGTGAACAAGAAAGAGACCGAAAACAACAAAATTAAAAATTCAGTGATCCGAAAAATTAAAATGGCCAGAAACTGGTTTGATAAGATTATTATTTGTTATAAAGGTGATCCTTGATGTGGTCACCTAAGCGAATGCTAGTTTCGCCAATATCTAACTCGTTGCAGTTAGAACGTTGGTGATACAATAAATAACGTTATAGATGTATTAAATGTAATCGAAATGATCAATAATATAAATAGACTTAAGACCTTTTGACAGAAGTGCGAGGAGTGACAAAAGTTGGACAAGTAATGTGCGAGTCAATTCCAGCCGCAAGCATCCCCCCCGGGCAAACCCCGGATATTTCATATAAGATAAGTCCCGCATGGTCGGACATTTGTCAGTTAATAGTAGTGTCCCGGCCCCCCGGGCATTTGCAAACAACAAAAAAAACTTGCCTCGTAACATCCTGTCGTCATTTTCTACGGCGCTCAGAAGTCATTTTGGGACAGCCATAGCGTCTCATTTCGTGACCGTATGAGTTTACAATGAGACCATATGGCTGTTCACGTTCGACTCATCAGTATATAAAATATTAACTTTATAGATAAACTCGAGAGTTATTCATTTATATACCATGCGACTGTTGAAGCACGTAATTAACTCGTTCGATCGTGTGTCTTGTGAATCGTATTTGATTAAAATCGTGTCTAAACCGCCATCCCTGCACATTCTAGGAGCTAAGTCTCAAATCATTTCCACTCCGTGCGGAAATTGTAAAATTTTAATATAATAATAAAAGTGATAGGTTGTATGGACAGTTTCCTCCGAGTTATCGTTGTTTTATGCAGTTTTGTTGAGGCGAAACAGTTATACGTTTATTAAAAAAATGAGAACGGAATATTGGTCTGATAGACTGGGGGACCGGGCATTTGACCATCATAGTAGGAACGGGGGGCGGGGCATTTGCCAAAGAAAATCGTCCGCAGGGCCGGGCATTTGCCAAATTTTTTCGAATACCCGGGGTTTGCCCGGAAGTTTGCCCGGGAAGGGGGATGCTCGCGGATGGAATTGACTCGCACCGTGAGACAACGTTGTCGGAGCAACAAAAAGTTAGCCGGGTTCTCAGTTACCGGAAGGAAGATTCCCTTTGAATAAGAGAGCGCGAAGATTCGGCCAGTGCGGAACTGAACTCCGTATCAAGCAATACTAAAAGCACTAAAACAAATTGAATGAAAATGGTTTATAGTTATCAAAGCGAATAGAATCACATCGAAAAGTTAAAATATATACTGATTTGGGTCCCGGTTATCACCTGTAGGGTTACCATGCACATAGCATTGCATTCGGAAAAATAAGTTTTTATTTTAGAAGTTTTTATCCGTGTAAAAACTCTACATTATACTCTAGGTACAAATTGACACTATCAGTCACCTCCGTCGTTTCTAAGCAGAATTTATCCTAAACGAAATATTTCATGTTTAGGACTAAAATACGATTAGTTTTTATTCTTTTGTTATCTGAAACAGGTGAAAAAGGAAATATTTTAGTAAGACGATATCTCTCAGTGGCTAAAAACTTTATAATATAAGACATGCACTGCGGCTTATGTGGAGTAAGGTTTGCTTCAGTTTCAACAGAGGCCATTCACGCGTATTCTCGCGCGATATAATTTACAGTCATTTTTGACAAAAATATGGTCAGTGGGTATAAAATTAATCAGCTGCAGCCGTGGGTCTTTATATTTGTCGATCCAACAGATTGTGACTTTGAGAACTAGTGGAAAAGCAATAGAATTGTGCTCGCCCAATATTTTGAAGTTATCTGTTTCTATATTGTCGCAGCTTGGAGATGGGAATGAGTTTAACAGAGAAATGCAGATGATTCACAAAATTGTGTACTCAGCTAAAAATTGAATGAATTAGCTTATGGATTTTTTGTTTTGCAAAATTCAAAACTTTGGATTGTTAGGACGCGACTGTACACAGATAAATAAGTGGAAAGGCCCTAAATATGTTTATAACAAAATTTCAGAATTGGGGATATAGTCTTGATGTTTTTCTCAAAACAGCTGGCTAATTTTAACCTTAATCTTTTTGTATAGCACATAAAGCATTTCTTGGAAAAAAAGGCTTTATCATATCATATCATATTGCTGATAATGTAATAGATTTAATCTTAGTATATATGACTCTATGAAATTCCAAATTTAACCATGATAATTGAATGGAAACCTACCTCAGCTTGTTTACTTCAGTACAATATTGACATGTCAAACTTTCACTATTATCAAAATAATTTTGTGCAACGAATTACATTAGTTTAAAAAAGCTCTCCTTTAAAATCGTTTCTCTCTCTACGTATTTCGCGATTTCTTTGTATTTAGTCACCAGTAGGCTCTTCAAAGCGTATGCATGTTTTAGATATAATTGCTTTTGAGTGTTTTCAGCAGCTGGCTGAGTTGGTTCATTAACAGAAAGAGGGAGTATAAAATATAAATCCTTTTTGTGTTTTTTTGTGTTTATGACATTCGATATTGTTCAACTCAATAGTTTCAATACGGTTTATAGGAAAAATGGTGAAGCTTTATAAGGTTCTGAATGAAGTGAAATATACAATGTCGTTCGGTTGTGAAATGCTGGTCAAGTTTGAGGACGAAATGTACGTAGTTTAACTGTCGTTGTCAGTAAATTCAGCATTTTGAGTATCAACTGCGTGCGAGAGACAATATAGATGTCTTTTAAAAAAGGGAAAAAACAGAAAAAATATAAAATCAACTGATTAATAATCAATAATCAACTGATTGAAGCAAATTAGATCATTTTGTCAATAAAGATTAAATCAAACTCCGAGCTGTTTATCGAGCTTTGATTATTACTGCAGAAAACAGACCCACCGCGCCGCAAAATATCTAATATGGACGACGATACAAAAAGTATTAGTTTTTCATCTATCGTTTTTTTTTTTACAAGAGTTGTCACAGATTGGCTTGTACTTTAACAGTATAATATGTCCCTTCCAGTATTTTAATGCCTATTGCACTCGTTAGATACAAGTTGATACAGTGTTCAGTCATTATGATGTAGTCCTTTTGATGAAGAAGATTTGTTTTTATCTCGAAGCATTTAAGCATTAAATGTGGTTTTAACACTGGGAAATTACAAGCATATATGATTAAAAAAGAGGCTATTAGGAGTTTGAATTTGGATCGTTCGTGGTAAGATAAAATCTCTCCACATTCGACGTGGCTGAGTTTGAAAGTTAATGCGTTTACAATGATTTCAAAGCCGAGAGGCTTCCTGTTTGGATAAAGTGAAAAAAACATTCAAACAATCGAATTAAAGCTTTATTTCAGCTGATAAATTTTGGCCAACGTGGCACTGTTATCAAGTATACGACAAAGTCAAAGAATGCTGCTCCTGAGTGCGTGTATTGTAAATCAAATTGTTTATTTGTAATTGGCCAAATATATCCACAAGTGTTTCGTAATCTTCAAAGAACAGACAATGCGGGGCTATATAATGAAGATCTTGAAAAGCAAGGAAGATTGAGATAAGCTGCGAGGGTCAGTTTTGAGCAAAGTTCTCAAGCAAGAAAGTACAAGACGCTATACCCACAGTAAGTCATTGTATTTTGATTCCGTTTAGAATTTATATAGTCTTAAAGATGAACTGAAAATCACAAACTTGATAAGATAGTAATGATACAAAGTACATCTTACCGGTCAATAGTAAATAATACCGATGCGTACTATAAAAATTCTTGTCTCCTTTACAATACTCGAAAAGCTCCATAATTTTTTCACCACTCAGACTAGATTAGAGCCTATAGAAATGTCGTTGTTGTTGTTGGCTGTAGTACTTCAGAGAGTCGCAGCCATTCTCTCACGTGCTTTCCTTCTTGTCACACTAAGATTACTATCGTATCAGTCCTAGACTTAATGTTTATTTGTTCAGGCTTTTTTTTTTCCTGCGGCCTAGTCGTTCCTCTCCCTTTTATTGTTGTTATCTGGGCGTGTCTTCCAGTTACTTTGTCAGCTTCCGAGTTTCTTCAGCTGGAAAAGCAGTTCATCTTCTGTAACGCCTACTACCTGCCATACATATGCATTCAGTGTCTTCTTGTTCATCTAGCTGACATGGAACATTCTGCGCCATACCCATTGCTCAAAGGCTTTGAAATGACTGATTTTGAAAGTATAAATAGTTTCAAGATACGCGGTTAGCGGTAGTGCAGTGGCCGAGTGCCTAGGGTTTGTTGTGAGTTCCCCAGGGTCGTGTCTTCCAATCCTGCCTGACCACTGCGTTGTGTTTTTGAACAAGACTTTTTATCCTTGGTACCCCAGGGTCGCGTGTTCTAGCCCTGGCCGGACCACTGTGTTGTGTCAGGTACAAGAGACTTCTCGCCCAACTTGTTCCAGTAGACTCAGCTCTACAAGTGAATAGGAGCTTCGATTAACTACTGTCCCGCCGAAGGGAAGTCAAATGAAAGAGTCTTATCTGTTTAACATCCTTCCTCTCCCTCAAAGCGGAGATGAGATGGCCACTATAAAGGCTCTTAAAAAAACATCACCATCATTATCATAATCATTATCACCATCACCATCATCATCATCATCATCATCATCATCATCATCATCATCATCATCATCATCATCATCATCACCATCACCACACCATCACCATCACCATTACCACTATCACCGTCACAGTCACTTGATCGCCATTACCATCACCTTCATTACCTTGCATATATTGTATAAATTTACTATCTAAAATGTCTTTTAACTCGTGACTTTCTGAATATCGTTTCAGGACCTTGAGTTGTCCACGACAATGAAGGAAATAACGCTATTCTCGACAATGATCTTGATTACATTTTGCTGTTCCGTATTTGTGCAACGTGTGGATGCGTTTCATGAACTCCATTCGCCGGTTCGCTTTGGACGCTCAATGCCATTTAAGCGCTCCAATGAAAACAAACGACTTGCCGAGTTATCAGATCAACACCAGCCTAAACAAGAGGATATCTGCCGCAACATACAATACTTGGAAAATGAGATTTACGGAATACTTACACAGGTTCAACAGCTGCTCAAAGACCTCCAGAGTGAGTGTGCAAAATGAGGCGAAGGCCGGCTTCTAGCCTAGCCTGATGTGTAAAGAAGTACGTCCGAAAATGAAGAACACAGGTCAACGACATATTTTTGCTTTTATGATAAGATGAACAGATTTGTGTAATTCATTCGGTTATGCAAAACGTTTTTTTTTCTAACTATTTTTACTTCAAATAATAAGTTTGTTAAACACCAATGTAAAAGTTCATTAAAAATTGATGGATATTTACCTTATCACACTAAAGCGTTTTTATGTTTGTATAGAAGGTGAAGTGGCTGGAGGGGTTGACACCGTGGGCTCAAGGGGGAGAGTGTTGAGAAAAAGACAGGGGGGGGGGGCTGGGGGAAAAGAGGGAAGGAAGGGAGAGATGACTGGAGAAAGAGACTGAGCCAAGAGTACTGGGAAGTAAGGAGGGGCAAAAGTTAGGTATGAGTGGAAAGTGGATCGGCAAAAGTGCGGAGAGGAATGCAATCCACATTTCTTTTAAGCTCAATAATATTTAAACATTTTAAAGCTATTCCCGCCCTATTTGTCTCACATTTCAAACAGACTGCGAACCGTTACAGTCTAGGAGATGTCCTGTTAAAATATCGCGCCCTATATTTTTAGTATAAACAGTTGTCACAAAAAATTTGTATATGCCCCGAACGGGAATCAAACCCGCGTCTCCCTGTATTCTAACCACTAAACAATCAGGGACCACCACGCTGACAACGTAGCAGTTTCACGATTAGCTGAGTTGGTTAACGCGTGAGGATTCCCAGGGCTGAATTTTTCTGAAATGTAAGTGCGGCCTAATGCTACTAGAGTGTGTTTCGCCTTCGACATAAGGCTCAGATCAACTGAATAATACCAAATGTGAGGCATATGTGAAACAACAAGGTTGATTATTTATTTTCTCAAACATTTGATTTCGTTAATGAAACGTAAGTTTCTATAATTTATCATTATCGTTTTCCCGGCGACATTTGAAAAATCAGTTTTGTCATTCCCGAATTTCAAACTGATGGGAAAAAATCTCGATAAAATTAGTCTCCGTTCAGAAATAGTTTTCCTTTTAAAAGCTGTTTCCTGCTATATTTTATTGTCCCTTGTCACCAGCGATGGATCAGCTCCATTAGATCACGCCATCTTTACCTCGTTAGTGAGGACGTGGGCCCAAGACTTGGGGCACTTACCATTTAACAAAGAAATCCCGGTTTGAATTTGCGGAAATTTCACTGGCCGAATCAACACGGCATTCAGAAACGTCACGTGCTCATGCTCACGAAAGGAATTTACCACGGCTGAGGGCCTGGAACGAGAAAATACAACTGGAAGCGACCGAATAGAACGCAAACTTTTCGAAAATACCGAAATTTTCTCTTTAGACAATCTTCAGAGGTTGTCCTAAACGAGGTTGTTCGAAAACTTTTACACGAAATTTTCGTGTTCCATTTGAATTCTGAGCAGAATTACCGAAATTTTCGTTGAATAGAAAGTACTGTAGATATTACAAAACGTGTAACAATTGAAATGCATCTTAATCAATCAGCAGCGTCACAAACAAGTTGAAGTGAGACTAGATAAGTAATACGAGCAACATCATATATTTACCCAACTTTTAGCGCAACATTGTTGCTTTGCAGGTTGTGACGTGAGGTTGCGCGTATTACCACGTACTTGCAAAACTTGTCACGCAACAAAATTTTTTGTTGTAGTTACGCTCTTTTTCATCCTCTGAATGGTCAGTTCCGAGCAAGAATGAGCACTGAAGCGCGAGCGCACAACAAAGAAGATGTCGGCTTACTTCTTGCAAAAGAGAAAGCAGGCAGCAGCCCTTTCCGTTTTATTACTTTTAGATGAAAACGAAGAAAGTCAGAAAAGAAAAAGAAAAGTTTATGTGAGAGACTGGATTGCTCGGCGGTTGGAAAGGGGAGTTTATCACCAGCTGGTACGAGAGTTCGAAATAGAAGATCGAATCGCATATCAAAACTTCTTTCGTCTTTCCAAGGAACAGTTCTGGTTTGTTGTAAAAATTGAGACCTCTAATCAGTAAAGAAGCCCCAACCGTTTCTCATCTGCCTGCACTTCCCTCAGCAATCCTGTGCAAAGACTATGCATAATATTTTTGATAGCATTGTTATAGAGGTTGTACGTTCGCAGAGTTTCTCGTTTGCCACGTTTGGCTTGTGTATTTTTATATTCAATTTTGGAGGTATCCCACAGACAGGGAAACGTTTTCAAATCTTGAATGAAGAGGATTTTTTTTTGTCTGAAAGATTCTTTTCCAAACTAACAAGACAAACATTTTCAGAATTTTCACAGCCTTCCTGTAGCTCCGTCATATTGTTTGTTTTGATTTGTTTGGACGCCGCGCGCTCAATTTTCTGACGTCTGCTTGGGAGAACCAATCAATGGCATTTGCTTGGTGCTTGTTTGTGCGACAGGTTGTGGTAGAGGTGGTAATACGCGCAACAAGACAAATTTTTGTTGCGAAAAGTAGAAGCCAAGTCAACTTTCTGCAACATCACTTGACACTGAAATTGCAACAGCGAATTTTGCTGCGTGATAAGTTTTCGAGTACGTGGTATTACAGGCAACTTCACGTCCCAATTAACCTGCAAAGCAACAATGTTGCACTACAAGTTGGGCAAAAATGTTACTCGTATTACTTCGCCTTAACGTAAAACGTGTAGCAATTGAAATTCATCTTAGTCAATCAGCAGCGTCACAGACAAGTTGAAGTGAGACTAGATAACGTAAAACGTGTAACAATTGAATGCATCTTAGTCAATCAGCAGCGTCACAAACAAGTTGAAGTGAGACTAGATAACGTAAAACGTGTAACAATTGAAATTCATCTTAGTCAATCAGCAGCGTCACAAACAAGTTGAAGTGAGACTAGATAACGTAAAACGTGTAACAATTGAATGCATCTTAGTCAATCAGCAGCGTCACAAAC
>JAODFW020456148.1:0-12006 GCA_027575235.2 Palythoa mutuki | reverse complement strand
CCTCGGGAGGATGGAAAGCTGAGTCAACTTTGGCGGAAAAGAAGGTCACACAAATGTTCAACACTCGGCTGAACCGGAGTTTGTACCCGGGACCTTGTGGTTAGAAGGCAGAGATCTTACCACTGTGCCAACCACGCTGCCTTTGAGAGTTTGAAGATATTATGGGTTAAGCTTTGGCGGATTGTGCTCGTACAAGTGGCATATTATGCTGTTAGCAGTGCTCGCAATTTTGTCAAATTATGCGGAAAGTTTTAAACTATGCTCCTAGATTTAAAAATAATGCCCACAAAATGATAATTCAATATGTTCGTTGGTTTATTGTTATATATTTAACAGTTGGCAAACTTGGCGTCAGTCTTCTTTAGTTCTTATTAATATAGCTGCTCCCGTCTCCTCCATCCAAAATTTCTTAAAAATGTCTTAAGTAGCTCAAAAAGTACTATTATTCATCCAAGTAAGTGAGTATACAATCTCTGTCTAAACTGTAACAAACACTGGAAATTTTAGCACTTGATGGCGCATCAAATAATTTTTTTAGATAAATTTATAAATTGCACTTTTTAAAAATATTGTGCTCTTTTTTTCCTAAATTAAGCTAAAAGCTATGCTAGCACGATCCGTCACAGGATCATTAATGTTCTTCAAATATTTTCATGGACAAAAAATTAACGCAATTGAAACATTCCCTTTTACAAAGCATAGGGAACATTTTGTTTGACATCTCTACGCAATATGTAGACATTGAAAACTAAATAGAAAAGTGTGACTTGTATTGCATATTTCCAATTTTCACTACACGTACTTTTCTAAGGTTATAAATTGTTTAAGCCGCGTCCCAGTATTTTTCTCCTTTTTACATACAGGACACTGATCTTTGGTTCTCTCTGTCGAGGGAATTCTATGTAAGGGACAGGCATCTACTAACGATAGTATTGGGCTGCAGTAGTTTTTAGTACAAATCGCTTTACCAGACCCCTCAGTTGACGAGCAACTGACTGCGGTCGATTCTGTATCAGTAGAGCCTGGGCGCTTGCTCCTGGAATCAGAAACTTCAATACTTACTGGAACTATTTCTTGAGTAGCACGTCGAGCTACCTGCTCATTGGCTAAAATTAGATCAGTGGATGATATCTCATGAGTTCGTCGCCGTCCTTCTTTGACACAGGTCTGCAACTTGATGCTGCTCTTTTTCTTTTTACCAGATCCCTTACTGGGAGCATTGCCTTTTTCTTCTTCTCCTTCAAAACTGTTGACAAAACTAGCAACTCGAATAATTAGACCGGAGTCGGAGTCCGCACCTGAAATTAAGTTTTTGTTCAAAGTCGAATGCAAAGCTGGCTGTAGATTTTTATTCTTTTCTAGGCTTGCGTCTGGGATTTCACTGCCTTCAGGGGATGACCTCTCTAGATGAGGGGGAAGCTTTTTCTGTTGTTCTATGGGGTCTGAAGATGTATCAGATTTCCAAGAACTTGTTAGGGACATGCTAATACTTCTCTTCGTTGCAAGATCATCTGTCGGTAATGTCGAACTTTCCATGTGATTAAGGATCACCTTTTCCTCTGACATTTTCCGACCTCGAAGTTGATTACACGCTTTTTGGAAGAGAATGTTTTCTTTCTTTAATTCTATGTTTTGTTCCTGAACCTTTGCAAGAGATTCGATAAGTTTGCTATTTTCATCCTCTAACTGGTTATATTCCTTTTTCAGTTGGGAAATTGTGTTTACAACACCTTGCATTTTTTCACTTTCCTCTGTTCTAGCTTCAATATTAGCAGTAAGACTTGAAATCTTCTGTTGCAATTTATCCTCTCGGACCTGAAAAAGATTTGCAAGTTCTTCCATTTGCTTGACTTTTTCATCCAGATTTTTTTGGACATCGTTAAGATCTTGTGACAGTTTCTCTTTTTCTTGCTTTATTTTATTCTCCTCGACAGCGTGTTCGTTTAGTAGCTGTTCCAGTCTCTCGACCTTTTTCTCCAGTTTATGGGATACTGCTCTGCTGTTTTCTAGTTCGCTATTCAGTTCTTGTATTTTCCTTTGAGATTCATCTTTTTGTTCCGCTAAATAACTAGAGTATTCCTCATTCACTTTCTCAAGGCTTTCTTTAACGGTTTCTGCTTCGCAGAGCTTTTTCCCGAGATCTTCCCGTTCACTACAACTTCCTTGCAATTGCTCCGTAAGTTTCTGATTATGCCTTATCAACAAGGTGTACTTTTTCTGTAGCTCTGTAAATTTTTCGTCTTTCTTTGTCAATCGTGACGTTAAATCACTAATTTCACTTTCAAGCTTAATTTTAAAAGCGTACGTATCAGCCACAAGTTTCTTTTTTTCTTCCACTGCCTCATTTAAGTTGTCTTGTAGAGCCTTGGAAAGAGATTCAAGTTCAGAGAGATCCTGTTGGTTTGATTTTAAAGCATTTTCTTTTTCCTGATTTTTTGCTTCTAGCATCTTGTATCTCATTTCTAAAGCAGCTTTTGCGCAAGTTAATTCATTTTTATTTCTTTGTACTTTCGCCAAGTCGTCAACATTTTTGTTTTGTAAACGTGTTTCAGACTCCATTTGCATTCTCATTTTTTCCACTTCTTCTTTATCAATTAGTCTTTCCTCTTGTAATAGCTGTGTTTCTTGTTTCGTTTCGTTCAGACTGTCCTTCAATGACTTTTGGCTATCTTGGGACTGCTGTAAGCTTTTCTCAAGGTTTTCGATTTTCTTGTTTTCATATTGTAGCTGTTTCTGCAACTTTTGTTTTTCGTTCCTTAAGTCGAACAGTTCTCGGTCTCTGAAAATTTTATCTTTTTCTAAGACGTTTACCCGTTGTGCCAGGCAATTGTTTTCAGCCTGCAGCTTCTCGTTAGTTCTCAAAACGTCAAAGAGTTTCCCTTTTTCTGTCTCCTGCTCTTCGTTTGAATTTCTCTCTATCGAGTTTACCATTTTTTGTAGCCTTTCAAAACTTTGGCGCAAATGATCAACGTAATCTTCTTCAAATATAGGTCCATCGCCTTCTTCTTGAAGCTCTGTCTGTTGCTTGAGAGACACACGTTTTCTTAACCGAGTGTTGTCAAACTCGTTTGAGGTAGAAATTCTGGCAATAAGTTGCCGTAAATTATCTATTTGTAAAATTAGATCGTATATAGTTTCTTTCAGGAATGCTTTACTCGCCTCTACACGTTTCAGTTTCGTTAAAAGTTGTTCCTTTTCTTTCAGGGCGTCCTGTAGTTTACCTTGAAGTTGATTCATTTCGACAGCGGTTTTACCTGTAGTTCCATCAATATGACCAGCTCCTTCTTGAAACAATTGTGATTCCTTCTTGACTACTACCACTTCATTTTTAGTTTTTTGTAGCACTTCGGAAATTTTCCCAATAGCTTCTAACATCTCTGACTCTGCTTTACGAAGATTTCCCTTCAGTTCCTTCACCGTTGAAAAAGAAGACCGATTTTTCTCTAAAGCAAGAAAAGAGGAGAGTTGCTTTTCAAGTCTAGAATGCTCCTTCTCGAGTTCGTTTATGTTGTTTTGAAATCGCTTTCTTTCTTGCTGATGAAGTCTTTCTTTTTGTTTCAATTCTCGTTCCTTATCGGCTACCTCGTGCTGCAGGTCAAAGAGTTCCTCTCGAACCTTTCTCAGATCTTCTTGAAGTTCTTTTATGTAAAACTCCAATTCTGAAATTTCTTTTTGAGCATTTGACAATGTTCTAGAATGGGAAGAAATTTCATCCGTTGGAAAAACGGTAGGTATTTCTGAATCTATAGGAAATTCTGCAAACGTAACTGCTTCATTTTTGGGAACAACTACCTCTTCTTTTAGCGTCGACAATCTCGCAGTTTGTTCGTTTTGTTGTACCAATTTCTTAATTTCATTTTGAAGAGAATTTACATTATCACAAGATTCGCTATGCTGTTTGTTTATAGTTTCATTTTCACTTTTCAGCAGTTTGCAATCTTTTTCAAGTTTTTGTTTTTCTTGTAAAATGTCTTGCATTTTGTCGTTCAGGTTCTTCACCTTGATTGCTTCTTCTTCTAATAAATCTCGTAATTCTTCGTTTTTTCTGTTCTTCATAGTTACCTCCTCCTTAAGAGTCTCGATTGTTTTGTCTCTTTCCTTCAACGTTCTAAGCAATGTGTTTTCCCGATTTCGCAAATAAGAAAGCTCCAAAGACAATGTTTGCTCTTTTTCTTCCGCTTCTTTTTCCATTTTCCCCTTACTGGTTCTTAGCTCCCTCAATTTTGTGCGCAAAACGGTAATTTCTTTTCTACTGTCATTCAACTCATCAGCAGCACTTTGGAACTTACTTTCAGCCTCAACGAAACCCATTTCGCGTTCTTCCAACTTCTCTTTGAGATCACGTAAGATTTCCCAATCTTTCTTCATAGAAATGGTGTGGCGGTCCAACTCAATTTTACATGCTTCCATTTGCTGTTTAGTGTCAATAAGTTCACTCTTTAGAACTTGTATTTGAATTTGAGCCTCATTTAAACGTTGTTCTTTCTCTTTCATTTCCTGCTTCAGAGCGTTCTTTTCGGTTTCTGAAAGTTCTAATGCATTTTTCAAGTTTCTTTCATTTTCAGTTAAATCCGCTACTTGGTTATCCAGTGTTTCCTTCAGAGTCGTTAGTTGTTCCTCCCACGCTTCTTTTTCAAGAATTGCTCGGTCGAGATCCTCTTGTAGTTTCTTTTTCTTAGTTTGTAAACCTTCAAGAATTTCCTCTAATTCTTCTTTATCTTCGTTTGCTTCTTCCAACCTATAGAGCAAATTTGCGCTGCTCTCCTTTTCCTTTCTTAGCTGATCCTCCGTTATTGTTTTGTCATTATGAAGAAGCTTTAACCTTTCTTCTAATTCTTGATTTAGCTTCTCCATCTTTCTTCTTTGATCTTCCTTTTCTTTCAGAGATTTATCCACGCGTTGTTTTTCCTCTGCTTTGTTATCTACCCATCTCTTTAAGGTATTATTTTCTTTTTTCAGTCGTTCTGCTAACCTTTCAAGGTTTTGAAATTTGTTCTTTTCGCTGTCTAATAGCTTTCTGAGTTCAACTAATTCCTTATTTTTTTCTTCTTCTTCTTTAATTTTCTTTTCTAGTTCTTTTTTTAGATCAAGCTCCCGACTTCTTGTCTCATCACAGTTATTTTTAAGTTCATTTACTCTGTCCTTTAGAGTTTTTAAACTCTCTTCTAGTTTCTCTTTCTGATTTTTTATTTCTCTGAACTCTTGACGAAAACTACTCGATTCATCTTGTGCATGTTGGAGAGATCTCTTGCTTTCATCCAGTTTATGTGATGTTTGTTCCAAAGTTAGCTCTCTTTCAATCGCTTCCTTTTTGAGGTCCTCAATAAGTTTTGATCCTTCCAGAAACATTGCATCCTTTTCATTTCTGAGCAAATCTAATTCTTGTTTCATCTTTTCTCTATCTTCAGTAGCAGATCGATACTTTTTATCGCTTTCTTCGAAAGACGAACGAAGTTTATTTAAATCGCAAATACTAGATTCTACTTCTGCCTGAAGTTTTGTTTTGTCCTTTTGCAAAACATTCCTCTCTTCCATTACGGCTTGCAATTCTGCCTTCAATTCACATGTTGACAACTTAATACTGCTCACTTCCTTGTCTTGTTGGGCAACGGTCAGCAATAAGCTAGATTCATTTTCTCGCGATTTGTCCAACGCTTGGCTTGTTTCTGATAGTTTTAGATCTAGACTTTGCACTCTTGACTTGAGATTTTCTTCTGAGATTTTAAGAATTGCAGATGCACTTTTTAGTTTTTCAACTTCTTGATTGGCCTCATTCAGCTTCTGAGTTGTTTCATTTAGATTTTCTTGGATGGCTTTTTTGCACGTGACCTCACTCTCAAGCTGTATTCGTAGTTTATTTTCTATTTCTCTATTTTCTTCTATGGTCCTTGACAATTGACTGCAACGGTCCTTTATATAGTTTTCTTTTTTGTTTACCTTAGCATTTTCATCATTTAAACGCTGAAGCAAAATATCTTTATCACGAAGTTCTTGTAATCTTTCATTTAACTCCTCCTGAGAAGCTTTCAACTCTTCCTTCATCAATAATATTTCCTTTGAGTGAGTTTCAACACATTCTTTAAATTCATAGTCCTTTTGTTCCAATTCTTGCTGTAATTGATCGCATAACACCCGTACGTTCTCGCTTTTATGCCTTTCCTGTTCTACATCTGCCTCCAAATCGGTTAAGCTTTCTCGAGCATCTTTTAACATCTCTGCCAATTTTTTACTCTCTTCTCTAGCCGCGTTAAGGGCCTGGTGTTGCTCTTCTGCTAGTTTATCAGCGGTTTCTTTGAATGAGTCTTTTTCTTGCAAAGCACTTTCTAGTTGTTTGTCTAAATCTTTATTGGACGCCGTTAAGTCATTGAAATTTTGAGAGAGCTGATCTTTTGTTTTCTTCATTTCAGTAAATTCTATCTTAAGATGAGTTAAATAGTGATTTAGTTGTAGCAGGTTTTTCTGTAGCTTAGATTTGTCTCCAAAATCCGTTTCTAATTCCTTTTCAGATTCATTCCACTCAAGAGGGACTTTCTGTTCGGACTCGGCTAATTTACAGTGGGAACAATTATTTACGAATTGTAAAGGAACCCTGATTAAATTAGTCTTAAGTTTATCAATCGCCAATGACGTCATTTCAAACTCTCTTGAAAGGTTTTCGTTTTCCTGGGAAAATTTGTCGATTTCTTTTTTGATATCGTGTTTCTCTTTTGTTAGTTTTTCTGATTCGCTCTTTAGTTTTTGATTATTAAACGATAAACTTTGAACTTCTGTTTTCAATTTTTCCTCCTCCTGAAACAACTGCCGTAACAGAAATTGCAACTTGGGAATTCCGTCATCAATAGAGTTTTGTACTCCAGTACAGGTTAATAGTTCTTCTTCAGCTTTGTTGATATACTCTTTTAAATCTTTATTTTCACCTTGTAACTTTGCAAATTCTTCCGATATTCCTTTGAGTTTGTTCAACAATGCCGTTTGTTCTTCTTCCAGGCAACATCTTAACTTTTGCCACTCTTTTGTTTTCTGTTGTAATTCTCTACTCAATCCATCTTTCTCAAAAGATAACTTGGATAATTCTTCCTTTGCTTTCTCTTTGTCGATAATCGCTTCTTCAAATGAACATTTCAATTCATCTAGTTCCTCGCAGACCCTTTCACAATTTGCTCTAAGGGCATCGAGCATATCTTCTTTGCTTCTTAGCAAATTTTGAAGATTAGTGTTTTCGGCAGAAATATGATCAAGGTTGTTTTCAAGTGCTTCTTTCGCATCTGTAACTGTTTCAAGAAGCGCTCTTAGTTTAAGATTCTGCGTTGATAAGTCAGATGACTGCCTTTTCAATATTTCACGTTCTTCAGAGGACGTATCAAAATCAGTTTTCTCTTCTGTGGTAACAACAGGTGTGCCTAAAGTGTTTGACAGATTTTCTTCAAACAGCTCCACTTGCTGACAACCATAGATTGGACTTTCCATAATTGGTACTTCTGAATCATTGGACTCACTGTAATTATCTAGAAATTGTTGAAGATGTCCACGAAGTTGAAGATTTTCTTTCGCAAGACTTTCAGCCGAGTTCTTGAGGTCAGACGCAGTTGCAACTGCCTCATCGTTCTCAAGTGCAGCCTTAGCCAAGTTTGTCTTCAATACTTGTTCCCAGTTCATCAAATCTTCAATTTTTGTCGCCAGTTCGTTCCTTTCATTGATTAAATCTGCTACTAACTGTTTCATTTCATCTCTTTCTTTTTGACTTTTTCTCTGGGAGTCTCTTAATTCGGACGCTTCTTCGTCGAGCTTGTCGACTTCTTCTTGGAGGCCTCGAGCCCTGTCTTTGTACTTCCTTTCTGATTCCGTGAGCAATTGAACTTCATTGCGAGCTGTAACAACACCTTCCCGAAAAGTATCTCTTTCTTCGACAACACGATATAAAGAGTCTCTTAGAGACTTGTTGTCATTTGTTGCTTCGTACAAAGCTTGGCTCGTTTGCTGCTGTTTTAGAAGAGCATTGTCTAAGGCATTTTGTAACGCCTCCTTACCTTGGTAAACGTTTTCTAAAGCTTCCGCAAGATTTTTCTTTTGCTGCTTGACATCGTCAAGTTGCTCGTTAAGGGCTTCTTTTTCATCTGTTAGTCGAGTTAAAAAACTTTTCATCTGTCGTCTTTTCTCTTCTGTTTCGCGAACAAGTTTTTGAAGGAATGCCTTTTCTTTCAGCGTAGCCTCAAGTTGAACGTTCATTTGCTTATGGTCCCATTTTGTTTTCTCTAAATCGACCTGCATTCGTTCAAGCTCCTCTGTAATTGTTTCTACAAATACTTTCAAATTGTCGCCTATTTCAGTAACATCTTTTTCATGTTCTAACTCTTCGGATTTGGTTTCGTCTAAACTCTCTTTTCTGTTGTCACCTGTACTGATAGAACTAGCAATTGTTTTTAGTTTATTGTAAAGACATCTAAACTCATTTTCCATGCTCTCAAGCGTTTCGCAAGTCTCTTTATTTTCGGTTTTTAGGTTGTCCAGTGTTTTACTCATTGAATCTAGTTTATCAAGTTTTTCTTTAAGCAGAGAGTCCCAATCTTTTTTCTGATTTTCTAACTTAGTTTTCTCATCTGCTAGCTTCTCGAGATTATCTGTTAATTCTTGTATTTCATCACGAGCCTCCCGTAAACGTTCTTGTAGTGTTTCGCTCAATTCATCTCCTTTTTGTACTTTTTCACTCAGCAATAAACGCTGTTGTTGTAATTCGTGTAAATTCTTTTGTGTTGCTTTTAAACTTTCTCGTAGTTGTTGTTTTTCACTTTCAAGTTCTTGGACAAATTGCTGTAAGTTTTCGAGTTGCTGGGTAATAAGTTCCGTTTCTGAATTTGAATCATCGGTTATTTCATCGTCTTTCATGGATACATCAATGGCGTCACTACATTTATTAATATCGTTATCGCCGCTTTCTTCAAAGTTGTTTAATTTACTTTCAGCAACTTCATTTTCGCCAGGCAAGCTTTTTAAATCTTCAATCTGCTGTTCCAGCGTATTACACCTCTCAACTTGATTGAACAAAGAACTTAGTAGACATGCTTTTTCTTCTTCAAGGACACATGTTTCCTCTTTCAATTTTTTTGCAAGAATTTCCAGCTCTTTCCGTCTAGTTTTTAAATTTTTTATTTCGCCTTGAAGGGACTCGTTGTCATTTCGAAGTAGTTCATTTTCTTCGAAGACACTTTCAGACCTTTCCTCTACTGTTTCCATGACATCAATGTTTCTTGCACTTTCGGATACTTTCCGTTTGTACGTCTCTTTTGTGGCCTCCGCATTACCAATTGGATTAACTGCTCTACTCCTAGTTTTCATTATTACCAATTCTCTTTTTATTTTTGTATAATTCTCTTCAATATCTCTTTTCTCCATTTGCAGTTTTCGTATTTGGTGTCGCTGGTCTTCAACAAGACTTTTGCAAGTTTTAAACTCTGTTAATAAGAATCCTCTATCATTTGGTTCGTGTTTATTGGCTGTTTGTGACTTCTCGAGTTCACTTAAACTATACTTTCTGCTTTTATTTAACTGGATGATTTTGTCCACTTCGGAAAATAAAAAGTCAGTAGCTTCATCTAAGGATTCCTTTTGCTCAATGTCATCAAGAATGGAATCTAAGAGATAGCAGTTTTCTTCTTTAAGTTCATCTAAAAGATTTAAAAGCTCTTTATTCTGTTTTTCTGTAATTTCCAATCTAGTTTCCAGTTCGAGTTTGAGCCCACTCACAATTTCGATTTCATCAATGCTTGAATCAAGTGCATCTGTGAGTTGTCTCTTCAATTTATTGATGGTATCTTCCTGAACTCGTTTTTCCTCGATGAATCTAGCATTTTCCTCGTCCAAAATGCGGTTCTCATCTTCAAGATCTTCTGTTTCTTTTCTCAACTGTTCCAGCTCTTTTTGCAAATCTTTGTAGTTGTTGTTCTTTATTTGAGGAAACCAGTCTTTTCTTACAGCACCAATTTGGCACTGGGTTGAAATATCTCTTGTTTCAACTTCTTCTTTACTTTCACTCTCAGTTTCGTTTTGTAGTTTCATGATTGTAGAAAGAAGCATTTTTCTCTCTCTTCTTAACTGTAAAAGTTCATTTTCTGCGTTAAACATTCTACCATCTTCACTATCTAGTCTTTCAGTTAGTACTAAGTTATCATCTTTGCATTCGGTTTTTTCTGCCATAGTTTCTTGAATAGATTGTAAGCGCCTTTTCAACTCATCGTTTTCTTGCTTTAGTTCTTTGTTCTCGTGTTCCAATTCAGTATCTGTACCATTTCTCTGGTCGCTTTGTAACTGTTTTACCTCTTCGCGATATTGAAGCTGACACTTAAGAAATTGGACTTCTTTTAACCATTCCTTCTTTTCTTCCTCCAGGTCGCACTTTTCCTTTTTCAGAACTTCTAATTTCTCTGTAAGTTCAACGGAAGATAGTTTTCTCTTTTGCTTTCCACTAACTTCCCGTACCTCTCCATTTTTTAAAGTCTCCTCAAGAAAATCGAGCTGATTTTCCAATCTTCTCATTTCACTCTCAATACAGGAAGTTCTATTTCTTATATCTCGAACAAGAGTCTCTGATACTGGTATATCTCGAACAAGAGTCCCTGATACTGGTGAAGACTCTTTTCCAACCGTAATGTGAAGGGAATCAATTTTCTCCTTTAAATTATTTCCACATTCAGCCATTTCGGAAGTTAATTTCGCTAAGTCACCTGTACACTCTACCCAAGACTCATTTTCTGGTTGATTTCTGAGTTTTAACTTGCTGTATTCATTATCAGTGTGTAGATCATTTCTTGTAGAGACATCGTTTCCTACATAACTTCTTTCCGTTTTTACTTCCGGGACAAACAGCTGCCTGTTTAAGAAATAGAAACAGAACACACTTTTACTACAATATTAGACTCTCGGTTTCAAGTGGGTCCAATATTGTAGCAAAAAGTGTTAAAACAGTAGATAAATTATGTTTTATAAATCACCGTATTAATATTTGTACATAAAAATTGTACATACAAAATTGAGTAAATTTCCTCATCAGCTAAGATTGATTGGTTGTCGCCTTTTCTTTTATTCTAGTCACTATCTATCGCAAATGCTGTAATCTGATTGGCTGCCGTACTCGCTATCTATTTAACAAATAGATTCAATGTTGCTGTGCGTCTGTTCATCAATAGATTACAGATGACGTCAAAATGTGGTAAGAACGAAAAAGAAATGGATAGTGCTATTCGCGCTTTCTGATTGGCTAGTACGGAGCGGGCAGCCGTACAGAAATAGAACTGATGGCTTCCTGTTTTTCTTTCACTCACGAGTGTTAGAATTAAAAAACATTTCAACATATTTACCAACATTTCAACTTACGATAAAAATTTCAAAGTGAGTTTGTCTTTGGTTGATTCAATAGATATGACTTCACTGCTCGGAAAATATCCGCAACTCAGCCCTCACTTCAACTTCGATCGGCGAATAAACAAGTATTGGTTAAGGTTGTGCAAAATATTGTGATTTGTCAGTTGCAAGCAGATTCATTATTTGCTGAAGCCGAAGGCTGAGACAATTAATTAAAATGCGAGACACTGATAAATCACGATATTTTGCGATTACCAAGTCCAATAGTTGTTTTATCATTCGAAGCGACAAGCAGTAAGTTCGCGTTGCCTCGTAATCAGCCGGTTTTCTTCAGTTATCAGTGAGAAAATTTATTCTGAGTCGAAACTACACATGAGCAATGTCGAATTTGCCGCTCATCCGCCAGACGGTAATGCGCACGAGCAGTGTCATAGTTGTAGGTAGTTATTTGTAGGTCACATGGTGGGCCCTGGACCAACGAGAAAGAAGTAAATTTCCAACCAATGATAATTAACAATTAGACCCTATTGATCAGTGGCCCTTAAGGGCGAAGGGTCTAATTGTTTTAGTATCGCCCAACTAGTCGGACAGAAAAGGCAATAATAAAGTAAATAAAGCAAATTCATGTCGAAGAAATATTTATTTGGAAAT
>JAODFW020455131.1:0-12007 GCA_027575235.2 Palythoa mutuki | reverse complement strand
GAAAAATCTCAAATATTTTGTTTAATTGAAAATCGCTTTTGATCAATGACGTTTCATAAATCGTAAAACTTTTTCTCAATTTTTTTTTCATGAATTATTTATTTTTATATTTTTCAAAGGAGGCGGCGTTACAATATGTTTTTTTGCTAAATTTGACAGCGGTTATGTCCGGGTACAAATCCAATCCCAACAACTGAATGGATTAGTTTTCGATGGCTCCTGGTTCAGTAGCCAGCTGATTTGTCGTCTGCTACATGGATTTTCAAATTTTGCGTGATGCCCAAAGGCGTTAGCTTATAATTTTATAATGCTACTCTATAGCTCGAGTCTTGAAAGATTATTTATTATTTCATTATTTTTGTCCCAGGTTCAGTGGAATGTAAGAAACAAACTACATCCTGGCGAGGCTTGGCTCAAAAATCTTTGGTCCTGGCTGAGAAGCGAGTATCCCAAGGATCTTAGCAAGTTTGAAGGGATACCTCTAATCCCTGCGACAACCAATCGCCCCGATGGTCGCTCCCTGATCAAACTACAAAAAACCCACAGTGTGATTAAGAGCTCGTCGCATTTTGCGTCTCTGCCAAGGAACACTGTCAGTGCCCTGCAGAAAGCAGGTTGCATTGTGATTTCACATCTTCCATCCTTCTGTGACCACATGGCGTTGGTGCAATACGTGGAACCCCCCACAGCAAGTGGTGTCGTCAAGGTAATAAAAAAATATAGTCCTTCCCCGAACGAAATGGCTAACAATACAGACCTTATGCACCTGGTAGCGTTAGTTTTAAAGAGAATATTATAAGGATTGGAAATCAACCTATTTTTGTTGTGCAAGTAAGACATCAGGTATTAGAAAATGTATACTTGGTAAGATTAAAAAAGAAAAGATTTGACGAAAAGAGAAGAGAACGCGGAACTGCAGAAAATGTTACTGATACTCGGATTACAAAGGTCCTTGCCATAAAAACGCTGCAACTTTAGATGTTTTAGAAACTAAACGCACAGAGTCTCGGAGAAGTATCGTCGACATTCATTTTAAATTTATTCAAATTTTGGTATTTTAGCGGAATATTTTTGTTTTTCAGCCCATATAAAAGTACTTCACCAATCGAAAGCAGCTACAGCATTAATGGTACATCTGAATCCACAGGTAGCCCAAGCTCTATATTAGTGTTAATTTATAGTAGATTTACAGTAACGGGACTTTATATGAACTTAATAAAACATGAATTTCGTACCTTAAATCGCAATAAAATCCACTGAAACTTCCATTACGTGTTTATGAATCCTTATAATATCCCATGGCTAAATTCTGAGTCACCAGCCCGCCCGTGTTTTAATGGCTTTGCTGTCTACGATTTTTAAAGCTGCGATTAAGATTCCGTCGTTTGGAGGTAGTTTCGCCGAACAAAGAGCGGGCTGGTGACTCATACCGTAGGAAGGTGCTCATCTCGATAAGGTTTGGAATTCAAGGCGAAAATTCTCTTAATTGGGGTTGAGCCAATCGAAGGCCCTTCGAGAGATCCCGCCACCTACCTTTTCTTTTTTTATTTCTGGTGGAGAAAGTCAAGTTAAACAAAAAAACTCGCTCAAACTCAGCCTCGGGATTTTATAGGGATTCGTAAACACGCCATGGAATTTTCAGTGGATTTTATTGATTTACGGTAAGACAATCATGTCCATTTAAAGTCCCATATTTTTACTGTAAATCAACACTGATATAAAGCTTGGGTTATCTACGTTGAATCCACAAGAATGAAGCTTCTTTAATTATTTACCCACCATGATTTTTCAATTTTTTAAGTACATTTTCTGTATATTTCAAACGCAAAGGCAACATAGAGGGGCTATCTTGCCTGCGGTGTGTTAGCCCCTTTCTAAAGCAGGGCGTATCGTCTAAATAAAGTCCCGATCCTCATAAATTTTTCGGGCACTTTCAGCGAATACGAATCTTTACCTCTACCTTGACACAAAAGAAGCAAGAAAAACGTATCTAAGACAGTTCATGAAAACGGCAAATTACACAAATTAATATTTTTTAAAATTGGGAAAACGCTGAAAAGTCAATCAACGAGACGGCTAACTTCATTTGATGTTCCTAAACAGGTGTTGTCTTCAGTCATGGAATCGTCGAGAAAACTTTCCTGTTGCAATCCTGAGGAAAAGAGAGCCCTTCGCTCTTTCCTGTCCAGCTTGAGGAACCCTTCTGATGACGAAATTGTATCTATGATGGCCATGCCAATTTTTGAGGCTCTGGATGGTTCATTCACGTCAATTCAGATAGAAGACACCTTTTCCGGAAAGAAGCGTGACATAGCTCCATCGAGACTTAACATTCCTGAGGACATTGTTATTCCAAATTCAGACGAAATCATTTCAGCTTCAGATGATGACTCCTATCAGATATTCAGAAGATTCCCTGTGAAGATATTGAGCATGTCAGAATTCCTAGTTCAAAAGGTATTCCCATACGTGCAAAACGGAGAGGTTTACAACAAAAAGCAAGTGTCGCAACTGATGACATGGGTCCTACACAGACTCCCTGTTTTGTCTAGTGACAGCAGTTCTTTCCCAGAACAGCTCAAGTCCCTTAAGTTTGTACCAGTATCAGACGGAAGTTTTAAGGCACCCAGTGATCTGTACGATCCAGAGGATGAAACGCTTCAAAAGCTATTAGAGGGAGATTCCGCAACATTTCCTGTTGAAGAGTTTGCAAAGCCAAACATTCTTAGTATTCTACGGGTCTTCCTGGGCCTAAGGAAAAGGCATACATTAACTGCAAATGATGTCCTCAATATAGCTACAAAACTAAGCAAAGTACCAGAAGATGTTGGTATCCGAAGAAGTAAAGCTTTGTTGCAGTTTCTGAATGAAAGTAGCTTTCTTCTCGACCACGAGATTCTTGATGAAGTGAAAAGAGATGCTCCCAAGCCAAGGGTTACTCTAGCCAAGGCTTTGTTGCCTCTCAGATGGCTACCAGTGTGTAGGAAGGCCCCAACCAAGTACCCTATTTCAATGCCTTGGTTTGAAGGTCCTCACGCCTTGTATTCGCCTCTGGAAATGCATGATAAGGAAGCTTCTAGTCTTGTTGGCTCGGTAACGCCTACACTTGATGGTACCGTAGAACAGAGACTTGGAAAAGCGCTAGAATGGATGTCTCCTCCTCCCTTACTCAGTGTGATTCGCCAACTGGAACTTGCGTCACTCAGATGGAAGACAAGATCCCTACAAACCTCTGAAATTGAGTTGTTAAAGTTTCAGTCAATGATCAAAGAAATATACGACTACCTGTCCCATGAAATTACCGTAGAAGAAGCTTCGGAATTGTTGAAACAGCCATCTTTTCCTTCATGGGTGTGGAATGGCACTGGCTTCTCCAAACCAAGTTGTGTGGCTTTTAGTATCGAATATCATGAGCTGGAACTGAAGCCTTATTTCCATACAGTACCAGATGACTTTGCTCATGGAAAAATTGCAAAGCTTTTCAAGATGTGTGGTGTAAAAGACATGTTCCAGGAACAGCAAGTACTTGATGTACTCTACATGATACGAGACAAGCATCTGGAAAGTGAGGTAAACGAAGAGTCCACGAAGCGAGACCTACAATTATCTCGCGACATTTTAAACTACGTGACTCGAAGTGGCAACCCACTGTCCGAAGAACTTAAGCACAAAGTTTTGATTCCAACCCAAACAAGTGACGGGCGTTTGAGGCTACAGCGCATTGACGACTGTAGTTACTGTGACACGGAATGGCTGAAGAGAGCTAACAGAACACCAGCGATTAACAGAAGGGCTACTATAATACATGAAAGTATTTCAACACACACCGCAGAGCTTTTAGGTACCCCACCATTGAGCAGACAACTGGCATTGGCAGAAACAGTGGGGTTTGAGCAAGTCGGTCCTCATGAACCAGTGACGACTCGCCTAAAGAACATTCTGAAGGAACACAAAGATGACACTGGAGTTTTTAAAGAGCTGATACAAAACGCAGATGACGCTGGAGCAACAGAAGTGAAATTCTTGATTGACTGGCGTCAAAACCCAGTAGAACAACTGTTGTCCCCTGGAATGGCTGAAGCTCAGGGCCCTTCCCTGTGGGCATACAACAACACTGTGTTTAAAGACAAGGATTTTGTTAACATCAACAAATTGGCTGGCGCGACTAAAGTTGAAGAAACAGAGAAGATTGGCAGGTTTGGTTTGGGCTTTTGTTCTGTTTACAACCTAACAGACATTCCGAGTTTCATTAGCCGAGAGTACATTGTATTCTTTGACCCTCATACGAAGCACCTAGACAATCTGATCAAGGATAGATCCAGGCCAGGCATTCGACTGAACCTGAGGACCAATGCAATGGTAATCGCAGCTTTTAAAGACCAATTCCAGCCCTATGAAAATATTTTTGGTTGTAAGTTTGGTGACTCGGCGCGACCTTTCAACTACGAAGGAACCTTGTTTAGATTTCCACTGCGAACCATGCGTCAGGCAGGTTCCAGTGAAATAAGTAGCAAGTATTACGACGCTGCCAGTATTGGACTCCTGATCGATATGTTTGAGGAAAATTCCTCAAATATGCTTTTGTTCTTGAGAAACGTCAGGAAAATTAGTTTCTGTGAAATCAGATCAGACAGCAAGGATCCTTCTAATCCACAGATTATGTTTGAGGTGGAGAAAGAGGTGAGAGAAACGATTGCAAGAGAGAACGATGCTGTCTTCATGCCACCGTGTACATCAATAATAGATGGAGACCTAAACGGAAGTTTCGTGTTCTCAAGCAATGGGAAGCCACAAGAACCAACAGAACCAAACATTTCCCAGACTGTGCTTATTACGTCTCAAGGTTACAAAAACAAAACTCTCAATGACGGCTATTCCATGGAGCATTTGTGGCTGATTACTTCGTGCGTAGGAAAAGGAGCATCAGCTGAGTATGCAAAGAGAGAGCAAGTTCAGGGACTGCTACCTAAAGCTAGTGTTGCTGCATTACTCTCAACGCGTTCTTCTGAAAACGAAGAGTGGCATCCTGAGCCAGTTACTGGAGAGGCGTTCTTTTCACTTCCTCTGTCGATTGCAACAGGACTGCCAATACACGTAAACGGCTACTTTGCAGTGACGTCAAATCGCCAAGCATTGTGGGAAGAAACTGGAGTAGATCACCGTTCTCACAAACCACCCGAGGTCATGTGGAACCAACAGTTACTTGAAGATGCAGCCTCCGAAGCCTATGTGACACTGCTGGAGGACCTTGTGGATCTTCATTTTCTGGGAAAAGTTGCGCCTTATCCATTTGAACTATTATGGCCAGACCCAAGTCAAGTCTCATCAAAGATATGGAAGCGCTTCGTGAACAGTGTTTATGACAGAATAAGTGAATCCTTTGCGCCTTTACTAAAGAGCAAAGACAAGTGGGTGTCTCTTACCGACGCTGTAATACTTGATGATAGAGTTCAGAAGATTCCTGGTTGCCAAAACGTCCTCCATCAGTTTGGATACCAGATTGTAGAGCTACCCAGATTTGTTCTCAAAGCCTTTGTAAAAGCTGGTTTAACTCGGACAGTGGTTGAACGTACAGTTACTCCAGATAAGTTTTTTAATGGAGTGTTTTTCCTTAACTGTGAGCAAATACCTCGAACTCTAAGAAACCCCATCATTTGCCACATCATTGATGATAGTCTCAAGGGAATCGAGGAATTTGACGACATACTTTGTTGTTCCACTTGCATTCCGACATCACCCGATAGAGAGGTATTGGCAACACCCAAAAACCTGATTGATCCGTTTGGTTCAGCAAGCAAACTATTCCTTCCTGAGGAACATCGATTTCCATACGGTGAGGAATTTCGTAAAGCAGAAAGACTTGTAGTTCTTCGTAAGCTGGGAATGGTAGAGAATGTTGTCTCATGGGACACCATTTGTGAAAGAGCAGAGTCCGTTACAACTTTATCATCAATTGATAAGGTAAAGGCATTACAAAGAGTGAGAAACTTGGTGCGATACATTGAAGATTTCTTGTCCGAGCTAGGATTACCAACCACTTTTCAACGTGCAAGACTGTTAAGTGCACGGTTCTTGCCGATTCTCAAAGCCCCGCCTAACTACAACCTGCCCTGGCAAGGTAATGAGTATTTTGCAAGTGAATTCTTGTCTCCGGGAGAAGTGTTTCTTGATAAATACAAATACCTAATAAGTACGACGCGACCTATACTTGATGAATCGTATGAAACTGGTTGTGGAAAGCTTGGACAACACGTTTCCAGAACATTTGGATTGCAAGATCAAGAACCTAGTCTGCAGGATGTACTGGATCAACTAGCAAATACAGTCAACTCAGTAAACGAACAGAGTTGTATTTTGGACACAGAGTTTCTGAAGAAAATTAGTTTCAGTGTGTACGAATACTTCCAGCATATTTTACCAACACCGGAAGGAACACATCTACCAGAGCTTTTTGTACACAAACCTTGGATCCTGATACACAACAGGTTTGTTGCTGCAAATCAAGTGGCTTTTCAGTGGACAGGTAAAGGTCAGCCCTTTCTTTATGGAGTTCCTGCCGAGTATTCAAAGTTCAAACCACTATTTTCTGCATTTGGCGTGAGAGAAAACTTTATACCTGAAGATTTTATTGAAGCTTTGTACGCATTGTGCGACAATAAGAAGGACATACCTTTATCGACATCCGAGTTCAAGATGGTAAAGTCCTTTCTTGATGAATTATCGCAAGCAAACGATGATGTATTCAGACCGATCCTTGGAAACATCCCAGTACCCGATCAAAGTCTTGTTTTGCGGGCAGTGGGTCAGCTTGCTATCAATGATGCCCCCTGGATTGAGGCGAAAGGCGAAATAAATTACGTACACGCTGATATGTCCTGGAAACTTGCGCACAGATTAGGAGCCCAGACTCTTCGCCTAAAGAAGCTAGATAAGTATTTGCGAAACATTGGAAAGCCTTTTGGCCAGAACGAGAAACTAACACTTCGGTTGAAGAACATCCTGAGTTCGTATCCCTGTGACGTCGGAATTTTAAAGGAACTGGTACAGAATGCAGATGATTCTAAATCAACACAGATACACATCGTGTTTGATCCTCGCCACCACGGCACAACACGAGTTCTCACGGAGCAGTGGAAAGAATTACAAGGTCCGGCAATTTGCGTTTACAATAACAAACCTTTCGGGGATGCGGAAATCGAAGGAATTCAGAAGATAGGTATCGGCAGTAAAAGAGGTGATGCTGATAAATGTGGGCAATTCGGAGTTGGTTTCAATGCTGTGTACCATCTGACAGACTGTCCAAGCTTTGTGACTGATGGGAATAAGCTCTGTATCTTGGATCCCCATGCAAGGTATGCTCCGGAGGCTTCCTATGAATCACCGGGTCGTCTGCTCGAACCACTGGACAAAGAATTTCGCAAAGACTTCAGTGACGTCATGGAAACTTATCTCGAAGAGTTCGGATTCCGTATGCAAGGAGCAACAATGTTCAGGTTGCCGTTAAGAAGTCGAGGTATGGCAGAGACATCTGAGATATCCAACTTACAACTTACCCACACTGTGATTGAAAAGCTGTTAAACGCATTTGAGATTGAAGCGAGGCAAATAATACTCTTTCTCCGTCACATTCGACAAATCAAGCTTTCCCGTGTGGAAAACAATCGTTTAGTCACCAAGTATGAAATCTCAGCAGAGGTTAATGAGGAAGATGTCAATCGAATTGAAAGCTTTGATGCCAATGTGCAAAGACACAAGCATCTCAAAACCAGACAGATTCCTTGGCATGGAGTTTGCTACAGTATGAACCTGAAGGATTCGCTGGACAAGGCTGAAGAATGGCTCATCTACCAGTGTCTAGGAATTCAACAACAAGAATCCATTCCTTTTGTTCCTGAAGGTAGTAATTTGAATTTACTTCCTCGGGCTGGCGTCGCCGCCTGTGTACGCCACTACGATTCTAGGAAGGGAAGAAGCAATCCCAAAATATCTCCAGTTTACACAAAGAGACAGGGGCCACACAAAGCGTTCTGTTTCTTGCCACTGCCAGTCGAGACTGGACTTCCTGTTCACATTAACAGCCATTTCTCTCTCGACAATGCAAGGCGCAACCTTTGGCGAGATGAAGATGGAAGAGGTCAGCGCTCTCAATGGAATGAATTCTTGAAACTACATGTCATTCCCTCTGCCTACGGTGAGCTCCTCGTCAATGCAAGGTTTAGCATCCCTGGGGTCACTATCGATGAACCATGGTTTTTCGGAGATAGCGAAGATGCTGTTTTGGGGCTCAAGTGGTATCACAGTTTGTTTCCTTCGCCAGAGGTTGCACACAGTGACTGGAAAGATTTAGCAGTTGCAGTGTACAAACAAGTAACTGCTGGTAGTAAACCCGTCCTACCTGTAGTACGAGGACCCATCAGAGATGAACATTTTGTTAATTCTACAAGTTGTTTGCAACCAACTGCGAGGTATTCCAGGCAAAACCAAAGTGGCAGAGTTTTTTGCAGATGGGTGCCGCCGGTAACTCTTCTTAAAGAGAATAAAGCTTATTTTAGCAACGTCGAAAATGAAGAGCTTGAAAACCTCTTCTTGTGTCTTGGTTTCCCTTTAGTATCCTCTCCCGGGAAATTTTACTCCTATTTCCGTGAGGCTGGATGTGAAGTACGGATGATTACACCTGAGGCGGTACTTTCGTTCCTTCGCAGTCACCTGTGTGAGCTTGAAGAACTTCCAACAACAATCGATTGTTCCAAACTAGAGACTATTGATCAGTTGCTGATGATTATCAACTACTGTATCAAGAGTAAAGATTTCGTTTCGACGTTAGATGGTCTTCCTTTGCTCTTGACAGAGGATTGTGTACTCCGGCACTATAGCTCAGATAACCCGGTGTTCTTTACTACACTTTCAGATCTTGTGCCTATGCATAGGAACATCTTCATGCACAGAGATCTTGTGAAGGTCTTAGCAAGGAGAATCGACGGGTCTTTGTGGAAGACAGGTGTTGTTAAACGCTTCGACACTTTTATGTTGGAGCCTTTTCTGATGAAAATTCTTCCAGTAAGAATGTATTCCTGTGGATGTCACATTCCCTGGGAAGGCTCTCCCACTAAGGAGTGGCTAGGACTGTTATGGCAGCTTATTTATACAAGCTATCAGGAGTGCCAAGCAAGTTTGAACGCCAGTGCAGATGACGCTAGAGATGTTTTGTATGTCCTTGAAGATTGGCCTATCCTTCCCACTACGTGCGGCACCTTGGCTCCACTTACACTTGGCAAGACCATTCTTGACCTCAGTGGTCTTGTCTACAATGACAAGATTAGTGGAATCCTCAGAAAACTTGGATGCCCGGAAATTGACTACTCGGTAATGCCAAACGTGGATAAAACAGAATTGTCCCAGATATTAACTGCTCATCTTGCACGACCACATTCTCGGCAAGACCTACTAACTGTGCTGCAGTTTGTGTCTACCACAAAAGACATTGGAAGTACGTTGACCGAAAGTGAAATCTTGCAGTTATTACGCTTTATACAAGAAGATGTTACTGCTGTTTACAGCAACAAAATAGTGTTAAGGAGCTTGCCCTTTTACAGATCCTTGGACGGACGGAATGTACGCCTCACTAACTATGAAAATAGTTTTGTCATTAACATTTCGAACGTTTTCCCGCTTGAAGAAATTGCAACACGGTTAGAAGAAGAAGGCTGCGTCCTCCTACAAGCTGTAAGTGAGATTGAACCACTCTACAAGGCTCTTGAAGTTCCTCACTTATCTCAAGTTGATGTTTTTGTCAAGTACTTTCTCCCCAACTTTGAAATGATTTCGAAGAACAGTCGTTTTAGCCTTCTCGAATATATAAAAGACACCCTTCTCGTTGCTGTTAAGAAACCTAATGAAAAAGCGACCTTGTTGAAAGCACTAAAATCAATCAGCATCTTGCCGGACGAATCTGGAGTCCTTTGTCCAGCTAATCGATACTATGACCCAGAAAACAAAGTGTTCAAAGCTATGCTTCAAGCAAGCAGCTTCCCTCCTGAAACCTTTCATCATCCGAGTTGGCTAACCTTGCTTAGGCAAGTTGGACTAAAGGACAAAGTCAACCAACACGAGTTTATAGAGTATGCTACGAACGTCGCTGATGTTGCAGAACTTGATCCAGACTCGGAATCACTCAAGATAAAATCAAAAGCTTTAGCTGAATATCTCTTGCAAGAGGATTCTCTTCATGAACCAAGTTTCCTGCACGTTGTCTCTCATATTAAGTTTATTGCCACGGAACGAGCAAGCGAGGAACTTAGAGATTTATTTGCTCAGTTTAACTGCAAAGACAAAGACTCCAGTCCTCCATTCACGGAGTTCCATGGGGTTTTGTCCTGTGAGCATCAGAAGCTTGTATGGTCAAGTATGCCAATATTGCCAAGTTGGGCAGTCCCCACCTCGGGAGACTCGTGTAAATGTCTCCTGGAGAATCTCGGAATCGAAACCGTAGCACCATTGGAAAATGTAATTAAGCACCTCGAAAATCTGTCGTCAAATTTCTCTGGTAATGTTCACAAGGATCCTCCTGAAAACCAGCGAGAGCTCATTCACGACGTCGTTTACGACATTTTTAATTTCTTTAAAGGTGAAACTATGTCCTGCGCTCAAAGCCTGCCATCCCCTTCTTGTTCCCATTCGTGTTTGGCCATTGGTCAAATGTTGCAAAAGATTCCCTGCGTACCAGTAGAAGAAGGACGGGTGTTCGTGGAGGGCGGTCAGCTTGCTTTTGAAACCTCTGTTGAGCTACCACCATACCTCTACAAAGTTCCTCGTGAGTACGGTCACTTCGAACACGTATTAAAAAGGATTGGCGCAGAGGAAAAACCGACCCCTAGTCAATTTGCTAAAGTTTTGGAAAGACTCAAAGAGCAATGTGAAGACAAACATATGGAGCCAAATGAACAGCGAGTTGCAAGGCTTGCAACCCAAGGATTGTTTTCGACGCTCTCAGATGTGGTAAAGGACACAACAGAGAGTGCAGCCCAGGGGATGCTATCAAACCTCACAGTACTTTTTCTCCCGAGCAAAGACGGTTATTTGAAACCTTCCAATGAGCTTGTGTTTCATGATTACCCAGGATTCGAGAGACGAGCCAAGGACTTTACAAGTGATTTTGTCGACATTTCAAGAGAGGGAGATCTCACTGCAGACCGGCTGACTTTCCTGCTGGGCTTACTTCCCACTCGTCTGCAAGCCAAAACTGTCCACAGTTTGCTACGCGAAGAAATTCAACCGAGTTGTAAAAACAAGGTTTGCATTGCGGATGCTGGTGGAGAGACGTGCCCATTTATCGCACGCTATCGAAAGCTGCTTCTTTCCCCAAAGCTGGTAAGTGGAATCTTACGAGTTATCAAACATCAAAGACAGACGAAGACCGTTCCTCAGGAAGTGCGTGAACAAGTACATGTCCTTGCGACATCGGTCCGCGTCACCTGCATGGCATCACTAGAGACCCATCTTATTCATTCAGAGACAGGGACATCAATTCCTAACAGCAAGGCCCAACAGGTTGGTGTTATGACTAAATTGCCACACGAACACGTTTCTTAATGTGGCTGTTAAATTTCACTTTGCTGCCGACAGCAAAAGTTTTAGTTTTCTTTCGAGTAAAAACAAAGTATATGCATCAATCTTTAGTCAGAATTAACAGTCTCGACGTAGTGATTTAACACATCTACACATACCACCTTTTACCAATAGCGTACAATTGTTATCGTATTTTTAAATATTGAGCAAAGTTGAACATCAAAGGTATTCCATGTTTGCAAGAATCGATATATTTGTTGATTTTCTTTCCGAAAACCGCTCTCTTTTCTTTTAACGTTAGTTTGAAATCTTCATTATAAAGAAACAAGTATCTTCCGTATATACCACAAGCTGTTATATGTATCCATCAATGTTCACTTGTAACATACATGCGACACCTGTATCACAAGCTGTTATATGTATTCATCAATGTTCACTTGTA
>JAODFW020454136.1:0-12012 GCA_027575235.2 Palythoa mutuki | reverse complement strand
ATCGATCCTCGTGTAACATGTCACTGCGGACGATTTTCTGCGCAACGCTGGCCTCGCGCAATATGTTGCGAGTTTTTAAAATGGTTTCAAAAACCCACAACACAACACAACACGCAACATTGTTGCGCGGAAAATCGTCGTTGCAAGTTGACTTGTGTAACACGGCTTTAAAACCATTAGACAACAATAATTTGTGGTATACGTCACACAACAAAAAGCAACAAGCTCACGCATAAAACACAATCTTAAAACCTAAAAACTAAATGAGCGCGCGCCATTAAAAACAAAATACATTAATATATAAAGTTTATGCTGTCCTTCAATAGCGTGTTACGAAATACTAAGAATTAAAATTTTCAATTGAGGCCTAAAGCTATTGTTAAGAGTTGTTAAAATTTTTTTTTTAATCAAGTTTTAAAATGGTTAAAAGTTCTTAAAACAAATTGCAATGTTCCGAGCTTTCGCCGGTCTACAGCATCATCAGGAAAAAAAAAATTTTTAACAACTCTTAACAGTAGCTTTAGGCCTCAATTGAAAATTTTAACTCTTAGTATTAATATATAACATTGAAATAAAAAGGATACAAATAATCGATTTCCTCTCATTCATTTCACGGCGCAGTTAATTCTAGTGACTGTACGTTGTTGCAGAATACTTGCCTAGCCAAAATCCCAGGTGTAAGACCATAACATTTGACCAGTGTATAAGTATATCTCTCTATTTCAACTTTAAAGATCTCTGGAAAGTAAAGTTTCACAAAATAGTTGTTAATGACTAAAAAGTTTACGTTAAGTTTTTTTTCATGTGTCTGACCTAGTTGTGGGCGTTACTGCACTTTATAATGCCGACGTTGTTTGACGACCACGAGGAGTTTAATGAATGGTTTTCCAAAGACATAGAAAGCCACGCAGAGAACAAGTCAGGAATTGATCAAAGTATGTTCATCTTAATCCAATGAGACGAATTATTAGTTTGCAAGTGTGGTTTAGTGGTAAGAGTTAAGAGTTATAGCTAGCTAAATCCTTTTATGAACCTAAGGGGACCATTGGAGCCGGTGCTTATCTCCGGTTTCTGTTGTGTTAAGCGGATGAGAGTCATTGACTCCCCCTGGATGGGACACTAATCCATCGCAGGTTAGCCCCCAGCAGAAGCTGGTACTCATTTTACCAAATGCGGGAGGATGGAAAGCTGAGTCAACATTAGCGGAAAAGGTTACACAAATGTTCAACACTTGACTGAGCGAGGGCTTGAACCTTGGACCTTATGGCAGAGATCTTACCACTGCGCCAACCATGCCACCATAGTGGTAAGAGTGCAGTTAAACTTATCACAACCCCCATCCCTCATTACTTCTTTGTGCCATTTTTCCGGTAGATTTTCAATGATGGTCTTCCAGCTTATTTTAATTTAATAGCTTAAGGAACTCCTTTCTCTTGTTTTAAGATGGTGCTGTTAATATTCATGCATATTGCAATTAACTCTGGTAAAAAATACTTGTTTACATCTGACCTTGGTGTAAATGACTAATTTACCATAAACAAAGAAATTATGGCCAATAATCAATTCTTAAACTCCATTTAGATCAACTGTCTCGACTTCACATGATATTGAAACCGTTCATGTTAAGGAGAATCAAACGAGATGTGGAGGATGAGTTGTCAGAGAAGGTAGCGTTAAACTTGCTGCTATTTAGCTATGCATTGATTGCTTGTTATCCTCGTCAATTTTCTCCAATAAATTATCTCCATATTCAATATTGTATATTCCATTCGTTTAGATTGAGATAAAGGTTGTTTGCGGCCTAACGACGAGGCAGCAGAGACTGTATCAGGCTCTCAAGAACAAGATTTCTATTGACGACCTCGTCTACTCCACAAACTCGTCTTCAACAACTTCAGCTACAACCAGTAATTTAATGAACCTTGTCATGCAGTTCAGAAAGGTAAGTTGGGAAGTTGATTGAGTAGCCAATATTTTTCTATTTTGCTGAGATTTTCTTTGCTCCTATTGACAATATATATCAGGATCAGTATAGCTCTCAGCTCAGTGAAAAATTGAAGCATGTTAATTTTTTTATATTGTGTAGAATACACCATCCAAGGCTATTTTATTTAGGGGGGTGGGAATGGTTTTGCTAACTCCCCCCCCCCCCCCTTCCTTTAAAGAAAGTGCCTTGGGGGCTTGTTCTACGCAATATCTTAATTCTTTTTTGAGAACAACAAAGATTCTGTCTCAATTTCCTGGAACAGCAAAGTAGTTTCAGAACCCTCAGCAATTCCGAACTAATCAAACTGAGTTTCATATCATCTCTGTTCAGGGTTAACTTGTTGTCTAGTTCCTCTGTTATTCGGGACCTTACGCTGTGAGGATGACACCTCAGAAAAAATATTCTTATTTGCGTTTTGTTTCTTTCCTCGGGTCATTAGGTTTTTTTTCCGCTTTAATCTTTTTGAACTAAAATTAAAATGATTAAATCATTATTCTCATTGAAAATTTAACAAATACTGATACCATTTTTGTTACCGCATCAGTTGCAGTCCCCAGAACTCTAAAATAGGTCTTTTCACGTTGTGCAGCATAATGATTACAGGTCCGAGAAAAAAAAAACATCGTTCGGAAATCCAAGTTTTGGATTAAAAACGAGTTTTTTCTTCAGCTTGAACAATATTTCAACTTTAATTCAAGTCCTAATCATGTTAAGGACGTTTACAAGCGCAGTTGTATATAAAGAATTACAAGTCTCGAGAGGACTTTAGGCATTCAAAGTGATAAACAAAGAGATGTTCCCATGAACGTCATTGAAAAGATGCTCTTTGAGGTTGACCGTGGCCGAGTGTCCAAAGATTTCTGTGCGTGCAGTTGCTCAGCTCGATGCATTCCAGCGTGCAGTTACTGTATTTACTATTGTTCTTTGCCGTCGTTGTTGGCATCTTCGTCCACATTAATTGTGTAAGAACGGTTTAAGTTTCTTGATTTTTTCAGTCTTCAAAACGAGCCCTATATGTTTACCTAGATATAAACTGGGTGCGAAATTAACAGAGGAAAGCCGGTTGTTTTGGCTCTGGGCCGGCAAAATTTTTAAAAAATCACAAATAACCCGCCAGTTACGTTTCAGAGCATTTGTGAAGTAGTGAAACGTTGTTGTAACTGCTTATCATAATCGAGAATCATTGTAGATCGAAGATCATGAACAAACGTAATTAAAACTATTCTCGGATGACGGACGATCCAAGATGCACCTTACACTAATGTCTGTGCATGACAGTGTTAATGATTTTGCCGTGCTTTATGATTTGGTCCAGTTCATTTCAATTTTTGGCCGGCTGAAAACTATCCTTGACTGGTAAAATTAATTCAGCTGGTCCAGTTAGAAAAACTATTTATCCTCCCGTGTTCCATTCAATAGGTATGTAATCACCCCGAGCTATTTGAGAGGCGAGATGTCCGTTCTCCTCTTCATCTGTGTTTGGAACCATACCGTTTGCCCAAACTAGTCTATAGAGAAGGTGAGAAACCATTTACTGTGTTTTAGTTGATGGACAGTTTTAAAATAACTGGAAACTTTTGTTGTCTTTGTCTCTCTGGTGTTCATTTTTCTCATGAAACATTCCAATTATATCCTAACTAAGATTTCTTCCTTTTTCTGAAAGAAAGTTAATGTTATTTTCTATTCCAAAGTTGGTTCAGAAATAGAATTTTGTATATTATGATAGAGCTTTTTTGTTGAAAGCAAAGTTAAGATAAAATGTGAAGTGCTAAAAAAGATAATACACCACTGGATGTGTGAGTTAATATACCATTGAACCACACGTCGCTGTCAACTAAAGCCTGGTTCACCCTTGTGGAATAAGCACACACACGTGAAATAGACTCCAGAAAATGAACAATACGTACGTGCTAAGTGAGCTGTGTGTTGTGTTCTTTGTTTATGCTTGTTTCACGGATGTTCACAGTGGTGAAACATATGAAATAAGCATAAGCATAAGTACAAGAGAAAAGAAAATGTTTCCTTTTCTTGTGCTTGTGCTTATTTCACACTGAGTGTGAACCAGACTAAACAGGCGGGAAAATTTCGCGCCAAAACGGATAACGTATGTGACGCGCGTACAGGAAGTCGTAATGCAACTTTTTTTCTCAACATCGTTTTAGGTATTTTGGAGGCGGTATCATTCAGCCGTATGAAGTAAGTTCCTTGTTTGTAGAAATTTTGTTTTAAGTATTAGCTTATCTTAATGGTTTTTAAAAGTGCTAATCAAAACAAAAACTTTTGCATGGTTTTGTGTTACAGAATCTTGTACAGCCTGATGAATATTGGCAATGCAAATTATATCCACAAGTCACTCTTTGGAAACACTAAAGAAAAAGGTTGGCTGTAAAAATGTTTTGTCAAATTTGACAACTCTGTTACCTTCATGTTTAAAAAGTTTTATCTTAACAATAACATAATTATACCAAGGATCATTACAATGTGTGGGATTGCAGTTTACAGCTTACCTAAATCAATGAGGAATTGAAGAACCTGAAGAATGACCTTCCCTCCATCAGCCTTTACAAACCGTCGGACAATTGATAGTTTATTTTTAATAGTCATTCTGTTAAAAATTGTGATTACAGTTAAAACAGTTCAAGTGTTTCCTCCAAGAACAAAATATGAACTTGATTATTCAAGAGCTTGATTTATTAGTCGATTTCAGCTGAAAATTTGATTATTAAAATCTAGCCTCGATTCAAATATTGAATTTGATTGAATTATGAAAACATACAATCCTGCTGTGACAACTACAATTGTAATTCCCTGCTCTATTTCTGGCTGGCACCCGCGATATAACCATTGTTCATTAATCCAATCAAATTTCAGTAATTGAATTGATGATGGATTTCAACTGGAACTTTAGAATTTTGAACGACTGGTGAATCGAGCTTTTGAGTAATCGAGTTGATGTTTTATTCGTGGAGGAAATACTTGAACTGTTTTGACTGTAAATATATTCAAACAAACATGAATACCCCATCAGACAAAATTAAGACACTCAATCGACACTAGCCCAAAAACAATTTTAGTTGTTTGATTTTACCTGAACACTTTTACGGGTGGATAATTCATTTTCGTGATCTAATGGGAAACTAGAAAAATCAGAAGTTTCTTCAACCTAAAGATAAAAACCAACACAAATCGAATGTTGTTTACCGCACTGAATGTATATGCGGTGAAACATATTGGTGAAACGAAACGAAATTTCGCTGTGCGGAAGGGCGAACATGAAAGCACTAAACACAACTCCGAACGAGCTCAACACCTCGCCACGAACCCAAAATACAAATATAAATGGGACATTATTTTCAATGGAACCAACACCTTCAGAAGGAAAATAATAGAGGGCTTGTTCATCGAACGAGAAAAACAATTTTTGAACAAACAAATACATTCTTTTACCGGAAATCTCTTCCCCTCTCGGGAATTACTTAGAACCCAAAACTAGTAAACGTATGCTAATTCCAGCACTACTGAAGTTGTCCGCATGGTCTTTTAAAAGGTTTCAGTAATTTAATTTAAGAAAAATTTTAAAAACTTGTGGTCTATGATTTTAAACGCTTTATAAGCAAAATATTGACAGTTTTAACGGCATTGCCTAACACGTTTTATGTCCCAAATCTTGGGAAATATAAATCAGTAGAGTTCAGTTAAGATGTAATTTTTAAACTGGAATGTAGTAGTGTGCTTGTTGATGAAATGATCTTGATCATGAAATTCATACAATCGATTGATGTTCAGTTGCAGGTCCTCCAAGTGATTGCTTTTCTTTTCTGAGATTCATAAACGTTTCCCCCGGTGAGGCTTCATTGCTGATGGTAAAGAACTTCGTGCTCAGGTGAGTAAGCAGACTCTAAACTATTTTTACGAATCTTCGTAAGGTTTCTTGTAACACGTCTTCTTTTTTATGAGTCATATAGCAGCAAAATAGAATGAGTGGCATTGTCGTATTGATTAAAACTCAAAGAAAGAATATCTGTTATTGATTGCTGAAGTGAAACTTCACATTTATCATACTAAAACCCAATTTTTTATGAACTAAGAATTTCCTAACTTTTAAACCAGTGGTTGAAACGCTATAAAGTGACCATGCATTTTGTTTGTCTTCAAAAGGAGATTCAGAAAAAGTTCGCGTTTCAACAAATTCTGAAGTTGACAATATTTAAGAAATTTTGTGACTTTGACCTTTAATTCCATTATATTGTTGAATACACTGATGCGTGACTTGCAAACCATTTCAAGTTTTTTTGAAAAGAAAATTATGGAGTTTAATCAGTGTATCTAAAATGTCATGTTGCTGATTCAAAACTGATTGGCTTTGATTAAGCAATAATGATGAAGTGTTTAGTGTGATGTGCAACCATTTATTGCAGCGATTCTAAATCTAATCTAAGTGGATACTGTACTAGCTCTTCATGGGATGTATAGCATAGGTGGGTTAGTGTCGACTGCCTAGTAATAATAACTGGAAGCGATTACATGCTCCACGTCCATCAGGGTACTTTTGATGTGTCATCTAAGAATGCTTCTTTGTTATAATTTTTAAAGCTTCTAACCGAGATGTAAACAGGTTTTGGGCGACGAACTGCGATTACCACGCCCTTCATAAGCAGGGTCTTAAAGCTTTCCAACTAACTTGCGTTACGTATGTGCTTGAAAAGACTTTCACTCTGGAACAGTACGTGGAAGGAAGGCTGGAACGAGAGCAGTTCTTTCTTGCTTGGATGTTGGTAAATTGATCTTAGGCTGATCCTCTGTTTCGCTGCATTAATTTTATCAACCACATGAGTAAAGTATATCATCGTTACCACTTATGTTATATTAGTTGTTTGCATGAATTAACTCCTTGGTAATTGTTTCATCCCTGATTCTGTTAAAGGCTTCTTGCATTATTGCTACTCCTTGAAGAAGCTACTCATCTACATCATAGACGCTTCTGGGAAGAACAGAAGAGGCAATCAAGGTACAGATGACGTAATTAATCTATATTATGCCTTCCAACCACAAGGTGCGATTTCAAGTTCCTTCTAAGAAAAGATTGTTGAACATTTGTGTAACCTTCTTTTCCGCCAAAGTTGACTCAGCTTTAGATCCTTTCGAGGTCGGTAAACTAAAAATGAGTATCAGTTCCTGCTGGGGGCTCACCTACGTCATATTAGTGCCTCTTCCAGGGGGAAGTCAATGAATCTAATCCACTTAAAACTACAGAAACCAGAACACCGATCCCAATGGGCCTCTTAGGTTCGCAAAATGAAAAAAAGGATGCATGGTGAAGTGGTTTGTGTGGTAACTCGGGTGTGTAGTTATTATAACATGGTTTTCCCACAACTACGACCTGCAATTGATTCCTGGACTGTGATTGGTTGATCTGAATCTGAGGGATTTTCTCTTAAGTTTTCCAATTTTCTTCCCTTACAAAATCAATTTTTTGCTAAAATCTATGCCACTGACCAATCAAACATCAGCAACTGCCTTAAGAAATTGGGCAACCACCCTCTTGAGAGCAATCTGTAAAACTTCAGGACCGCAGAAAAATTTGCATGCATGATACTTGTGTTACCAGTGCTTAATTATGCTTGGCCAGATCAGTTCTTACTGTTTCCAAATGGCTGGTGCCCATCCATTGTGCAGGACTTTATGAACTATAAATCTGTAATGTCATGTGGATTACAATGTCAGTAGCCAGTCAGTTTTTGTTTTGATCCATTGGAAAGGAAAATTATATACAGTTAAGTTACTTTTGTTGTGGGAATAATATTTTATTCATTTTGTCCATCAGGTACCTGGATAGGAGGGGCCTTTTGTTGTGGCCCGACTCTGTGACTTCGTTTCCAAACATCCAATCTAGTTGTGTCTTGTCCTCCATTGTGTTCACTGGCTATACACGAACCACTGTCTCCCACACTACCCATCGATTAACACCAATTGTTGTGGAAGAAGACAGCAAAGCTTCAGGCAAGAGGCGCCCTTCATCAAGTGCTGTGCCAACTTCTCCGACTAAACACCATCACCACCACCACCACCACCACCACAAACATCGCCATCACAGACACCATGCAGAGCACTCATCGTCAGACACACACCCACCCAGTGGTGCAGAGAAACATTTAAATCTATCCGGAGGGGAGAAGCGGTGTACTGGCATAAAGCATTCGCCTAGTGGGCCGTTTTCACCTCCACCACATCATTTGGGTGGAGTCAGAGGCCAAGCAGTCAATATACAGTCACCAACAGGTCACCATAGAGGAGGAATCACGCCAACAAACCAGGGTGCAACCTCTCCTTCTGCACAGGGACACCATTCTTTACCATTCCATTCACCAACAGATTCGCCGGTTAAAGAGCAATCTCACAGCAGGCAGCAGTCAACAGGTGGTCCAGCTATTCTTTCGCCTACAAGGTTAGTTTAGTACCAACTCTCAATAGTAGGATCGGATGGTTTCAGTATATTCGTTGAGAGCATCTTCATTTATTTCTTTGCACTATATGAGCTGTAATCATTTCTATTATGATGATGATGATGATGATGATGATGACAATGATAATAACAGTGAAGATGATGATCATCAGCATCAGCATCATCATCATCTGAAGTGTCATCTTCATCATCATCTGAAGTGTAATCATCAGCATCCCCTGAAGTGTAGTTTTCGTGAAATAAGAGTAGAAATGTATTTTCCTTATTTTGATACCACTTTGCATTGCATCATTTAAGTCAAATCTTTTAGACACGGAATGGAGCCCCGTTGCAGATTACTATGTAATATATGCTTTAAGTTAAATGGTGTTACAAATGAAGTTGTGTGATAAACTTAATCTCTACTAACAGGCAAGGGCCAACTACTCCTCTTGCACCATCCAGACACACATTGTCAGAAAATGTGGTTCCACAGTCAGAACCGGTTAGCGGCAGTGGACAGAACATTCAGTTGGTCTTACCTCGACAGAAGTGGCCAATTGAAAGAACACTACAACCAACTGAGCTACCTTCATTTCTTCTTGCCTATGTGCCAAAGGTAAATTGCCTCAAGTGAACATAGTCTTTCAACTGTTGTTTCTTTCACAAACAAAAACCTTGTCATTTGATTTCCATTTTGTTAGGAAACATCACAGTACACAACAACACAGCACGGCACACCACAACACAACACAAAAGAACGCCCCACAATACAGAACAGCACAGCATGGCACACCACACCACAAAAGAACGCACCACAGTACAGCACACCACACCACACCATACCATACCACACCACAAAGTACAGCACACCACATCACACTACACTACACCACAAAAGAACGCATCACAGCACAGCACAGCACACCACACCACACCACAAAAGAACGCATCACAACACGTCACATCACACCGCAAAAGAATGCATCACAGTACAGTAGAGCACAGCCCGGAACACCACACCACACTACATCATATCACAGCGGATCAAAGGATAACACACATCACAGCACAGCATACAGCATATCACAGCGCCACACAATATATCTTAGTTCAGTACAGCACATTACATCCCATAAACATCACATCCCATTTCGTTTCATAAAGAAACTTTTATCAGAGAAAGGAAAAGACAGGCAGAGTTGTTATTCGGGAAATAGGAAGGAGAATTAAAATCTTGATCTGTTTTTCAGATTGCATCAGTAAGTGGCTTGTTCTACTGCTCCGACCGCAGTGCAGCATATGAAGTGGCGAGAACATTGAAAGGTGGTGATGCACTAAGTAAAAGGCTCTTGTTGTTTGGTACGGCGGACACACAGACTCTGGAGCAACGCAAGCACTACCTCTTTCCCTCTCCTCTTGGTGGAGTTGAGGGAGCGACTCCCAAGAGTGGTTGGTCGCACGTCCAAATACCAAGTAAATGGTGGTTTGATTTTTATAAACACAGTAATAACGGTTCTGGAAAACACAATGGTCAATTAAACCAATACTTCCCAGAAATGCTAACGGAATTCATGTTCATTAATTTCATTGATAAAAAGTATAAATAAATGGTTATATTTATATATCATTGGAAAGTTACCATAGTGAGTGGCTCTTAAAACTACTATCATACTTGGCTGTTCACTTTTTGCTGTAAAACCAAGCTTTCCAGTCATGTGGGAATATTTGTATGATTCAAAATCTTCGTAATGATTATTAGTTCGATTCTCAGTTAGACCTTTATGTCAAAGCACTGAGCAAAAAACTTTTCCTGACTTGCTCCATTTGGTTGCTTAAGTAAGTGTCAACTTCTGCTGGGGACTAAGCTGTGATGTATCGGTGACCCATTGTTTGGAAAGTCTTTATCTTAGCAGACGTGGATCTCCTCATAATAATAAATCGGCCTTGCTAATCGTGCTCCTTGCAGCCAGTGGCTGAATTGCGAGGATGCGGCTCAACAAAGTCGGACCGCAAGCATTTTAAAGGTCAGGCCCTACCCTTGGGAGTTCCAACGTCTTTTAATTGTAGTATCGCTCAGGTGAACTTCTAAACAACTGATGAGGGCTCTTCAAACGAGCTGAAACTTGTTTAGAAGATTTGGATCACCTGAGCGATGCTACACTTAAAAGACGTTGGAATACAGGAACTCCCAAGAGTAGGGACTGGAAACCATAGCTGAACAAAATGCCCTTGTGGTTAATGTAGTGGTAAGATCTCTGACTTGAATCCACAATGTCCCAGGTTCAAATCCTTCCTCTGCGGAGCATTATAAATTTATCTCTTCAAACTTCTTTCCACCAAAGTTGGCTTGGCTTTCCATACTTGCGAGACCTGTAAAATCAGTACCATCTTCTGCTGGAGGCTAACCTAAGATGGACCAACGTCCCATTCAGGGGGAGTCAATGACTCTCATTCTCTTAACACTACAGAAACCAGGAATAAACACTGGCTACAACGGAATACTTAGGCTCGTAAAGGAACTTAGCTTTTTTAGCTTTAGTTTTATCATAAGTTGGTGAAGGGTTTGCCTATGAAGCAACACTAAATCATTGTTCTCCTGTAACAGATCGGAACTCCCTGATAACAGACAGCGGTAAACTGAAGGTTCTTGACAGCTTGCTAACACAGATGAAAGCTCAAGGGCACCGTGTACTTATCTATTCACAGATGACTAGAATGATTGACTTGTTAGAGGTGAGTTGGGGACTTCATTATCATCAATTACCGTCGAGAACTGATCCATCATCGGTCACCAGGATTCACTGCTATCTTTTTACTACACACATTAAGACTGACCATCAGTCGCTTCAGTCTACTCATGGGAACTATTAATCAGTCAGATGTCGCTGCACAAATACAGGAAAAGAAGTGCAATTGATTTCCTTCGTGATTAATAGATTTGCAAATAATGTGTACAATGTGCATTTGTGTTTATTTGTTGTAGGTACAAATAAAGATTATTGATTGGTTGGTCGGTTGGTGGGTTGGTTGGTGGGTTGGTGGGTCGGTTGGTTGGTGGGTTGGTTGGTCGGTTGGTCAGTCGGTTGGTGGGTTGGTTGGTTGGTCGGTTGGTTGGTTGCTTGGTTGGTCAGTTGGTTGCTTGGTTGGTCGGTTGGCCGGTCAGTTGGTTGGTTGGTTGCTTGGTTGGTCGGTTGGTTGCTTGGTTGGTCAGTTGGTCAGTTGATTGGTTGGTTGTTCGGTTGGTTGGTTGGTCAGTTGGTTGGTTGGTTGATTGGTTGGTTGGTTGGTCGGTCAGTTGGTTGGTCAGTCAGTTGGTTGGTCAGTCAGTTGGTCGTTTGGTTGGTTGGTTGGTTGATTGATTGATTGGTTGGTTGGTTGGTTGGTCGGTTGATTGATTGATTGGTGGGTTGGTTGGTTGGTTGGTTGGTTGGTTGGTTGGTTACTTGATTGGTGGGTTGGTGGGTTGGTTGGTTGGTTGGTTGGTCGGTTGGTGGGTTGGTTGGTTGGTTGGTTGGTTGGTTGGTCGGTTGATTGATTGATTGGTGGGTTGGTTGGTTGGTTGGTTGGTTGGTTGGTTGGT
>JAODFW020453112.1:0-12013 GCA_027575235.2 Palythoa mutuki | reverse complement strand
TGTCCCATCCAGGGGGAGTCAATGACTCTCATCCGCTTAACACTACAGAAACCGGAGATAAGCACCGGTTCCAATGGGCCACTTAAGCTCATAAAAGCATCTAGCTTCATCAAAAGTGCGTGTGTGCTATTGTAATGTACTTTGGTAAAGTTTTTAGTAAAACTGATCGTGAAAAAAGCGATCGAGGTTCAGTAGATACTGCCAGTCTCACTCTCAGCAGGTCGATATCCATAACACTAGCTCTGGCGCCTGAGCGACGCTGTAAGGATAAGAAAAGCTACAAACAAAAACAAAAAATAAAAACGCGACCGTTCTTGTTTCTGTATTGCTTTGAATATGAAGGTGTATCAGAGAGTCGATCGATGACCCTAAGACGAAGTAGCCCTAATTATAGCCGGAGGACATCGATGATCATTCAAATGATTTTAGCAGTCGCTCATAAAACAAAAAAAAATTGAGTTTCAGCTCGATCCTGTACCGCTTCAGCAGTTGATTGATTGTTTGTATAATTTGCCCTGCGGCCTTGGTAGAAATTTAAGGTTCAGAAAGACGAAGTAGAGACACTATACCCTCAACAAAAACTGCAATACATAAGAAGTTATGACCGTAAAATAATTTAAGCTCCTGCGCATCCATTTCAAACATTCTCGCACTCTAAGAGAACACTAGATTCGAACCAAAGATAACCTTTATTATTCATCAATTTTAATAAATTATTCAACGGGCATTATTAGGCAATTTCTAATCACAACCACTGGCTTTCCTCGTATATATCAAGAAGACGAACGATGATAACAAATCAGACTCCGCGAACTGACCTATCCCTATTATTCCCCATGCTTTTACAACATGCTGTTATTTTCAGTCATACTTTTGATATAATTTATATGTGAAGTCACCAAATTGCATTTAAAGGGGGAGTGTCAAGGCTATGCGCATGCGTGAAATACGATACCAGTAACACCAAATTCGCAACATACTTGTCAACTACGCGCATGCGTAGAATATTCTAGCAATCAAATATTATCGACCCCAGAGCCCACGCAGAAGAGAAGAGCTCTGGGGTCGAGAATAGCAATCAAATATTTACGAAAACAAATAACGAGCATCCATGGATGTGACATGCGTGAAGTTCACGTGCGTTGCGCGGCCCCTGAAAAGTGCAGTCGTTCACGGTAACGTAGCCTTTGGAAGTTTCAGTAACGATTTTTATCATTTTCATGCTTTTATGGACTTGCCAAGCACGGCATCCGTGGCTGATCAAACCGAGGTACGTATTAGGTATAGCTGTATTAGTTTTTTTTGCTTGCTTGTCAGTTACCGAGTGCTCTAAAGTTGCGACTCGATGGGCGCGAAATATGGCATCGCCATCCGCTAGCTTGCTTGCAGTTCGTTTTCGAATATTCTTGTCTCTTCCGCTGCTAATGCATTGTAGGGTATACCATGTAAGTGTAAAAGTGCATGCACCCAGAAAAAGTCGGACAAGCGGAGAGGCTGTCCGTGCAAGACCCAGGGAGTCCACTGCACGAATGAATGTCGCTGTGGGACAAACAAAAAACCATGCAAGAACAACGCCAAGGTGAAGTAATTTATGGTATGCAGCTCTCATTCATTGTACAGTTCTCATTCATTTCATACTTCGTATTTCTAAACACTTGTATTGTCCCTGTTGCTTTCGGCAACAAAATATGCGCATAAAGGATCGAACACTCGACAAGAAATGTGAACGAACGTTCATATCTCACCTGACGTGCCGCACGTGTGACTGACTTGTGATGAATTTTATTATTGTGCTTTCGCTCTGTGTTTTCTGGTTCACCTTGTTTCGTACCACAAATCCACTCTAAATAGCTGTTGCATGCAGTAAAGGTTGCTACTCACAAACAAACTGATTTTTTATTTAGCCAGCTGCAACCACTTCAAGGTCAGACTCGGCGAATGGAGGTCACGGGCCGGCACTAAACACTAGAACCAGCGAAGAGGATGAACGAAAGAAGGAGAATGCGGCAGTAAAGGTAAAATATTTCGCCCTCACTTCCTCCCTAGTTTTATTTTCAACACTGTGATTTTGGTGTTTATATGCTTTTCCCATGTTGAATGTGTAACGACCTAGGTCACTGTTACAATAAATTTTAATCAGTGTATTTTTTTATAGTTCAACGTTCAACAAGTCGGAAAAAGGTACTGTGGGATTGAACACATATTTTCTTCGAAGGTTTAGGACAATCATTTGCCACATGTAACAACAACAACAGCAACAACATTTATTTGACCGTTTTTCTTTACATAATATAATATGCATGCATTTTGATTAGAAAAATTGCTTCAGTTGGTGGTTATGGCCACAATAAATAACCACAGGGTTAAAAATGCCATGTGCTTACCCGGTACTATTATTTTACTTTACTGGTAGTCCGTGAATTCTAATTGTGCCGTAATGTTTACATATTTGGCTTTGGAGACTTCTTGATGTGCGAGTGAAAATACATACATGTAATATGGATGTGGTAGCTCGAGTTGATGTTTAGATAATTTTTCGTATGTTTTTTTTGAATGTCACTTTTTTCCCAGAAAGTTATTTTCAAATTTCAAAACTAACATATTTATAAATTATGGAAATATTTTAAAATTTGTCAATCTAAATATTATATATAAAGGCCTGCAGGAACCACGCCATAAAATCCCAAATATAAGCCCATGCACAGGCTTATTTCAAAATTCCTTTTCTGAAGGCTTCTAATAATCTGAGGGCTTGTAATAATCAGAGGGCTTCTAATTGGAGGACCAAATTTTGGGCCCCAAAATCAGACGTGTATAGAATAAACGTTGAATGTTGAAAACATTTTTTCAAAGTTGTAAAAAAGTAGCAATACAGGGTCAAATTAATTCAAAACTGGCTATATATTCCCATGGTCTTATATTTGGGGCAGGGGGCTTTTGGTATATAATCGGAGTGAGGGATTTAGTGGGCTTATATAGGAATGTGTAACCACGGGGGGGCCTTATATTCAGGATTTAACAGGATTTGGCTTTACTGTAATATTTGGTTTGATCACATCTCATCGTTGCATATATATCAGGTTGTCAGTGTCCATTTTTTGATCCATACAATTAATTCTCACAATCTTCCTGCAAGGTCAGTATTTAATGCCATTTTTGTGAACCATTTCAGGAATTTATCAACACACTTGATGAGAGCACCATCAAAACATTAGCCATAAGGGCCTTACAGCGAGGGATTGGGTCCATGGATTTCATCGATTCATTGCTAATTATGGATGATGATGATGATGATGATGATGATGACAGTGGGAATCAACAAGGGCCTATGAACAGTACCTCCGGGCAGGAAGCTGGGGGTGTAAACTCTGCAGGCTCCAGTTCTAGGAACAGCCAGTCCAATTCAGGAGCAGTACCAGAGTGGTGCAAGTGCAGCAACTGCAGGTCTATGCCCAGAGAGATAGAAAATAAGTGCTGTGGCAGCCGCACTTGCGTTACACAGCAGAGTCGCTTTGCAAAACTTTGCCTGGATGTTGATGTTCTGCAATTGTGTGTGATGAACAGGGCTGACATCAGGAATGATCCTGATGATAATAGCACCAGATCATTCAGGAAGGCTGCATACAGGCAGTTTATTCTAGATCGCCATGGATATTTGGGGAAGGGGAACAGAAAGGTAGCCCCCTCATGTGTTGTCCTGCGGGTGAGGCGCCAATATCCCTCGTCAACTGGAGTGTATATGGGATTTAAAGAAAAATAACTGCCAAAGTTCATTGATAATCTGAACCAATAACTGAACAACAATAATTTTAGTTTATGTTTTAGAATTTGTTGCTGGTGTTAAAGAATCCTTTTATCATGTGTACATGTACATAGAAAATAGTAATTATTGTTATAGTTATGTTATAGTTATAAAGCAGTTTCCCTCCTTTATCTAGTGAGGCACCTTAACCAACCTTAAGCACAAAGGGAACAGCAAAATGGCCCCTGCCCGTGTTGTTTTGAAGGTTGGACAGCAGTACCCCTCTTCAACTGGCATACATACATTGACTGAAATATCAGGCAGATTCTTGAATTCTTGGTTTATTATTTATTAACAATATTTATGAAAAATACTTTTGGCCAGAACAATTAAATCTCCACTTACCATATATTTTGGCCACCAAGAGATGGGAAAAAGCTTCATTACAGTCAGACATTGTTACAATGTTTCTTTACAATGTTTCGCATTTTCAGATAACATATCTGGCAAAATTTTATTCGCATCAAACTGATGTTGGTCTTCTACCCAGTAAGACAAAAGTGAATACAGTTAATTTCACTAAAATACATGAACTAACTGGAGCTTTTATAGAGTTTTGTTAATTGACCTGTCTTGAAGATTAGCTTAAAGGGACCAGACAGAATTAAAGTTGAAGAGTGGGAGGGGGGAGGGGGGAGGGGTAGCTTAAAATTTTTTAAGGAGAAGGAGGGGAGTTCTGAGATTGTTGTCTTTTATTTCTTCTCCTCCCTCCCCATCCCACCCTGAACTTAAATTGTGACTGTTCCCTTAAAATTGCTATTTCATGCGGTGATAGAATTCAGATTACTGGAATTAATACATATTTGTGACATTATGACTATAAAACCAACAATTTTTGCAAAATCAACAACTCGTTGATGTACATTGCCTTTCCGAGCCAATTACTTTTTACCAAATCTGCTCTTGTGCTGCAAGAGAATCTCACTTGTGGGAGGTGGTTCAGAAGCAGCAATAGTAGGTGCAATACGCCTCGGATCATTTGCAGCGATTGGGACATAAGCAAGCATCCCTTCATCAACATTGTTAGCTCTTAGCCTAAAAATTCTTGCTAACAACATGGGTATGTACTCATAGTCCTTATCCTCTTTGATAAACTCAACTGTCCACTGTTTGGTTCTTTGTCTGTACTTCCTGCTCACCACTGGCTCCTCATCATCATTGGTGGCCAACTCCCTGTCCAAATGGTAGTTGTGATCGACTGCAGCCAAGATCTTCCTTGCTCTGAATGCCTTGTTTCTTGAAATTAAAAATGTGTTGAGTTACGACAGAGGATATACTACCTGTCCATCAATAGTCCATACCCCTAGATAAACACAGAATATACACAGGGCTGATATGCAGTGACACTAAAATGTGGATGTATACACACACACACCCAGACACATTTTTCATGATACATAATGAGGCCATATATTCCTAAAAAAATTCATTGAGACACAAGCAGCATTTTCTTTCTTTAATGCATCTATCAATGATATCCATGTAGGGGGGAGGGGTATGTGGCAGGGAGTTTGATTTTATAATTTATTGAAAAAAATCAATCACTAAGATTGGTAAATAACTAGTTCTTACTGAAAAGCACAGCGCTTTGGGGCATACATCAGTGAAACAGCATTGACTGCCTCAAGATCTCCTGTGTGCCTGCAATTTTAACATAAGAACTTTTAATTCTTTTGCACAATCCAATAAAATTTTCCAGCTCTTAAAAATGTATCAAAAATGGATAAACAATTGGCCTAGAGCACTCTGTAACTTACCTAAAACGTACATAGTGAGCAAAACTGGCCAACAATTTCTGGTCAAGTATGATCGCCTGTAATGCAGCAAAGTCATTCTCCCGTCTATCGAACCAAGGCAATTCATGTGTGGATGGGTCAATTTCCCCATGTTCACAAGAGCCGCCTGTCCAATCGTGGTCGTTGCATACATGATGGAGCAGTCCAATCCACTTTGACTGAATATCAAACAAATAAAGAAAAGAAGAGAATAGAGTGTTATATGAAAACTACAAGCAACTAAAGATCATTTCAACCCTGTCCATTCTCTATCATGTAAACAAAGCAATAATTCATACAAATTGACAATCTACATCTATGTACTGCAAGTTAACATAAAAAATATTCTAACATTTTGTCATTTTATGGATTGTATAGGAAGGTTGAGAAGTGCATTTGCTGTTTTTAAGATTTAAGTGGTGCATGCACTCAGCTGGGAGCCAGCAGCATAATGCTAGAAAGAAGGGCTTTGCTAGTTTCTAGGAGTTTTTAGTTTAGGTTTTTTGCCCAAGATGGGCTGGTGGTACCCCTAACACTTGTATGGTTACTCAATGAAAACAATTGTTTAAACCAGTGCCATAGGTATTGATTTCAATCCTGAAAACACAACGCAAATTATGATCACAAATAGAATGGTAACTTTGAGCTACCTTTAGACTTGCAAGTGCCTCCTCATCAGTTTGTGTCCCCTCTGCGCAGGTTTCACAACAGTGCCAGAAGTGTGTAATGATGGCATTCTTCCACTTCTTGATTTTCTCCATCCCCTTTGATGTACCAATCTAATATATAGGCATATGTAACAGCGTGCGAGTTACAGAGTGACATGTAAAAGTAACATAGTTTCTAAAGCAAATTCCAATTTTACAATAACTTTGACACATACTGTTATTTAACAACTACATATTCCAACCTGCGGGTTTTATGACAATAACGATATTTCTCCTCTATCTATTGAGACATTTGCATGACACTATCAACTGCACACTACTAACCTTATTGAGCGATTTCCCAATACTTTTGGCTTTGTGCCAAATGTCCAACGAATGGAACAGTCCCGCATACTCATCTCCTAATGTGTGAAAAAATTGTTTATAAAATATCAGTCATCTGTCTTAGGCCAAACAAATGGGGGACACAAAAGAAAATTTAACTGGGGTTTTTTAAAAGGGTATCTTTTTTGGTAGTTTTGTCAGTATGACTTGAGGGTACCATTTCTTCAGCTGATGTATTTTAGGGTAAGAATTTGATACCATGACTATTTTTAAATTATTAAAATTAAACCTTCCCTTAAATAAAGGATAAATATTACCAAACTTTTACAAGGGAAGGAACAGTATGACACAGGGTAGAATACTTGGAAACATACTTACTCAGCATCTTTATTAACGATGCAGAAGCATCTGTTACAACTTCGTTAATCTTTATGATGTTGTTTAGGTGGTTTAATGCTCTCCTCAATGCCTCTCTCTCCATATTTGTCGATGTACCACCCACATTTCTTTTATCAAGAACTTCGATGTGTATAATATAGCGCCTTATGGAATCCATGAGGTAATAACAGCAGAATTTGGCACTGTGCCCTGGGGAATCACACTGGCCATCCCCGCTCAACACAGTGTCCATACCTTCCATTTCCTTTAGAAGGATCCCAGCCATCCATTGCCACCACTCCTCTATTTCTGGCAGGCAATAAAGACGCTGGACTCTGTAGAATGTTGACTTGCTCAGGAATGCCAGACCAAGGAAATCTGCCATCAGCTTAACTTTTCCAAAGTTGTTCCCAGAAAGAAGAATGGAGGAAGCCAGCTGAAGGTTATTTGCCCACACCCCATGGTACTCCTTTGAAGAGCTCCACTTTCCTTTATGTCCACTTGGGCAATTGAACCAAACAATCAAAGTGCTGCCCTGAACACAATGCTTGCTGACAGAAACAGCTTTGCTGCAGCACTTACATGGCTGATTTACAAAGAGTTCCAGAACTTGATCGATTGAACAAATGACTTTGGTACCTTTTATCAAATCAAGTTCATCTTTAAACTCCTTAGCATCTTCTTTGCGGCTGAACTTTTCATAGCTCTTTTGTTGCTTGCAGGCAGCACTTGGAACACCACTGCTTGAAGCTTTCAAGTTGACTGGTGGCACTGAGGCAGCAGGTGAGAAGTTGACCTGTGGCACTGAGGCAGCAGGTGGCAGGTTGACCTGTGGCACTGAGGCAGCAGGTGGCAAGTTGACCCGTGGCACTGAGGCAGCAGGTGGCAGGCTGGCAGGCGGCACTGAGGCAGCAGGTGGCAGGTTGACCTGTGGCACTGAGGCAGCAGATGGCAAGTTGACCTGTGGCACTGAGGCAGCAGGTGGCAAGTTGACCCGTGGCACTGAGGCAGCAGGTGGCAGGCTGGCAGGTGGCACTGAGGCAGCAGGTGGCAGGTTGACCTGTGGCACTGAGGCAGCAGGTGGCAAGTTGACCCATGGCACTGAGGCAGCAGGTGGCAAGTTGACCAGTGGCACTGAGGCAGCAGGTGGCAGGCTGGCTTGTTGTACAAAATCTCCTACACAGGCATAATCAGGAATGCTAACATCATCTGAGAGCATTTGGTCATCAGCTTCTCCTAAGAATGTACTCAATTCCAGCTCGCCATCTTCATCATCTTCACTGTAATCTTCATCACAGTTATCAGACTCATCGGTTTCACTGGCAAATTAATTAAATACAATATTAATAAATTTTATATTTTGGTTATTTATTGTAGTAAAATATTTATATTCAAATTTCTTGTGAATAGGGTGGGCCAAACAAATAATATGTATGGTTCCAGTCAAATAATCTGAAAAATTGGGGTCTGTCAGTCTGATTTAATATTTGATTTGATTTTTTAATTTTACATTTTTTGACGGGGGGTAGCACAGTTTTGATATTTTAGAGCAGTTCTGACATAACTGATAAAACCAGCATGAAAAGAGTAGAATATAATAGGTTTCTAAGTCTTATTTAGTTGTACATGTATCCTGCTTGATATTGAAGAATACACTGCAGTGAACTTGCTGCAGGAAAAAGAAATTTCAAAATATGGTAAAAAGACAACATATCAGTACAGGGTCGGCAAATTTGCGCTCGAATTAGGGTTGTTTGGGTGATTGGAACCACACATATTATCTTGTTTCGCCTCTAGAGCCAAAGATTTTATTTGTAGTACTGACAGCATGATGCCCTAGGGGCAATAAAACTGTTTGACATGTAGATTTCTTTATTTTTTTCAGTTTAAGGTCTTAGCCCCATCATAGGAGTCATAAATTTCTGAGCAATAAAAACAGTCACTACAGTATGTTTGAAAGCCTATGGGAAAATCCTTACCTTTCAGATTGTTCTGAGGTGTCTGTATCACTAGAGAGTTTTTCGTCGTCTAAAATATCTAGTGCTGCTTGCAATTCATGACTGCAGATAGAAGATGAAAACAAAAATCAAAGTTAGCACAATTCAAGACAAATTTAACTAAATATTAACTGTATTTTCCAGTGTATAGGATTTTCAACATAAAATATAGTGGTTGACTTTTTTACATCGGTTCAACTTTTCAAAAATGGAAATTGCTTGCTGGAACCAACTAGCTATGGAATGAACTTTGTTAACATGCAGAGTCAATTAAACAACTAGTTAATAACTAGTCAAGTGAAATAAATAAATGAATTTAAAAGAGAGAATTAAAGTGATGTTTACTTTGCTCACATGGGGTGATAATGATTTGATTTTTTATTGAAATTCTGAAAATGAGCATAAAGTTGAGGCACACACCAGGCATTATACCTGGGCGTATTTGGGCATGTGTTATCCTAGGTAAATAGGGTTAGCTGATTTACAGTGATTATATAGAGATTCAGTTTGTTTTTGCAGGAAATGTTTTTTTTTTGCAATTTGGCTGAAACCCATAGATATAAAGTTCTCTGTCAATAAGGCCAACAGAAGTAGATTTTTAGATTCCTGTCAGCCAGTTTCAGAAAACTGATGTGGGATTTTGATCAATCTTCATCTTTCATCACCAAATTTCAAAACCTAAAATTCGTCCCTCCCCCTCCCCCTCCCTGGACCCACATACTGCCCACATGGAATAAATAAAAATAACAGTAAACTGCTGACTTCATCACTTGGGTGTTCGACAACCTGTCTGCATGTTCAATGTTGACAGTTTTCCGCTTCTGGACAATCCTATACACAGAAAAAATCATATTGTATCCAATGGTGCATGGCACCATGGTGGTGAACAACCTGACAAAGTGAAATCAGAATACTCAGGTGTGGTAACAGGACAAGTCAACGAGTGGAGTCTAGGCAGAATGAAACCAAAACGAAATATTCTTTCAAAAACATCATCAGTATCCACAATTCAGTTTTTGTTTTATCTTCTGTAAGAAAAGGATGAACCTGATGAAAGACGAACTTTTTGGATGCGGGGCCCAAAATCCACGCTGGTGTTAACGAGAACCTAAAGATCTACTTCTGTTGGCCTAACTTGAAAACAAAGTTTATAGTTTGTCAAGTACAGCATATTATATACATATATACTATATACCTTAGGTCTACAACTTCTGTCTCGATCACTGACTCTTCAGAATCACTTTCAGAGTCAATGATATACTGTGAATGAACAATCACCGTGTCATCTACGATAGAGCAAGATGGTTCCTCAGGCTCACAAGCATCTTCACTTGAATGTGATTTGTCAGCATCGATGGAGCTGTCATGACAAACAATGTGTGAGCTATAAAATGCACTTGTGTACTCTAAAGTACCTAATAATAGTATAGAGCAGAATAGTGGACAGGTACAGGGTCGAAAAAAATATAGAGTGGAACGATTTCAAATATGAAAATTATTGTTTACAAATTTTCACCAGCTTTAAAATTACATATAATTTATTTTACATTTCATATAATTTACATAAGGTAAGATAATGAAGATGGACAAAGTTTAGCAATTTACAGATTCAAAATTAAAAACATTATGCATGTTTGCAAAGGATCACATAACACTTTTACTTGTAAAGGCCGTATGTGTTCTTCCATACAAATGAGGAAAAATAATACCTGTCATCATCAGAAATGTCTTCCAACTCTGAACACCCAATCTTCTTCACTGGAGTAGACTTTGCAAGAGGACCTGGAGAAGTGAGAACTCACTATCAGCAAATAACACGGAGAAGAAGAGAGGTAAACAAAAACCAAGAACACCTGGAACTTTCCAACAAGATGTAGCAGCTCAGCCACAAATTTCGAATTCACATACCAGGTGATAAGCCCAAATCGTCGAAGTCCCTGCATAGCTTCTTTGCGCATCGTCTGGGGCTTTTCTTTGCGCGAGTCTGATAACTCCTCGGAATGACTACATGATTTAGGCTAGAGAAGAAAGATAACACAAAATTATTAACAGTTCAACAGTCTTGAAAACAACTGTAACCAAAGAGAACTCGATAAATGTAAATAATTTGATTGTACTCACCTTTGTCGCCTTCTCATTTCCAAGGACAACAAGAACGATGCAAACGCCGAGTCGCTTGCAAACGATCCCGCGGCTTTCATCCTCCTCCAAGTTGCATGGACATCGTTTTTAAGATAAACAGTTTTGTTTTCTTTTCTCCAGAAGAACTTTCTCAACTTATCGTTCAATTGCGACGTGGCTTCTTTCGGCCGACCACTTCCTCGCCGAAGTCCGCCATGGCGAAATGGCCAAACAGAGAGCGGAGTTCGGCTCATTTAAACCTTTTCTCCACTATATCGGATAATATAGGGATAGTGAAAAACTGAACATATACTGTTGCAAGAACCTGGAAATTTTTGACGGAAACAAACAAAGGATGGCTTTGATAAACTGCGATTTTCAACTCCTACAACAAAACTCTTCAAAACTTGATTTCGCGTTACGGTGGAGGAGTATCAAGATTTTGCTAACTCGGACCCAGACTCTCCAGCCTTGACACCCCCTCTTTAAATCCAATGAAACCGTCCCAGAATACGTAAGTGAACTAAAGAAATTAGTCGAGAAATGCGATTTTAAACAAACTTTGAATGAAATGCTAAAAGATAGGCTAGTGTGTGGTATAAATGAGGAAAAAGTTCAGAAGAGATTGCTCGTAGAAACTGACCTTACATTTGAGCAAGCTTACAATATTACCGTATCACATGAACTTGCAAACAAAGATGTTCATGTACTGCAATCGCCTACAGCTTGTGCTTCAGTTAATAAAGTTGTTAGCCCACCTACGGGTGGTTCAGCCAAATCAGTCCCTAAACTGCAATCAGCACATACAAATCCACAACGCCAGGGCAACAAGCAGTGCTTCAGATGTGGAGGTAAAACTCACCTTGCCCCTAAATGTAGCTTTATTAAAACTAAATGCAATTACTGTCACAAACTAGGCCATATTCAGAGGGTATGTTTATCAAAGAA
>JAODFW020453111.1:0-19419 GCA_027575235.2 Palythoa mutuki | reverse complement strand
ATTTTCCAATACCTTGTTTTATTTTGTTTTTTCTTCAATAAAAACCGCTCACAGAAATAAGAACAATTTAAGAACAAATTGAGGCTGAAGTCGCCACAAAATTAAGAACAATGAGGTTCGGCAAAATTTACTGGTTCTTATAAAAATATAAAAAAAGCGTGTATTTGTTGGGAGCCATTTTCTATCCGCGAGAGTCATAATCGCAAGGTGTTCGCAGGACGAGAGTTGTCTGTGTTTTGTGCTCGTTGGCACTCAGCAAGAGCTACAACTAGTGGCTAGATTTTAAACTAGGTTCGTCCACACTGATTCTTTTGGCATGAAGTTTCATTCTCAGGGAGGGACCCGGACCCCTCTCTCCACAGGCATAGATGATAAAACTGATAGGTGCATTACTACTTCGGTCGAATATCAAAAAAAGGTTAGATCGATTTGTTACACAATTGATCGACTCACTGTAATTCATTAAGTACCCGTTTTAGCTCGATCCCGATTAGCGATTTTCAAATACCGATGGAAACTAGGCTATTTATTCTAAAGCACGCGGAGAATGTTTCAACTAAATATTTCGGCTTGTCAATATCACATGCAAGGGTTAATGTTTACATGTTGGATAATAAATTTTTTCCGGTGAGAAAATTCCTTTTGATGTTTCGGTTGGACCCGAAATGTGCGTTTGTCTGCTTATAACCGTTGATGTAAAAGGTCGAATAACTTCCAAATATAGAATATATTTTGAATATTTGTTGAATATATATCGAATTTCTATTTTTGATCAAATATAGAATGTATTATTTGGACCGTAGGTCTTCTTAGATCCGTTATGCCGTTTAATTGTTTTTTAAATATTGTTTGGCCATGTGTTCTCAATTGTTCTATAAATTCGAAGTTCGACTTTGTCAGTGAACCGGGATATAAGACATACGAACTTTTGCCTATTGGTCAAGTCGACACGTAACATAACATGTACCAAATGTCTTGAGTCTGTGAATGGTTAAGCTGGCATTAAGTCTGTGCAGTGTACACTCTAAAAACTGGATGGTTAAAACTACCATTTCAAAATGTTTATCTCAGACAAATTTTTACCATAAGGTAATGGTTATTTTAACCAAAATAAGTGGTCAGTTTAACCAATATCTATGGTAACATTTTGGCCTACCAATTAAAAAATGGTTAAAACAACCATGGCTGATGGTAAATAACCATTAATTATGGTAGTTTTAACCATTTTACAATTGGTGAGTCTAAGATAAACATTTTGAAATGGTAGTTTCAACCATCCAGTTTTTAAAGTGTATAGTTTCGTTTGCAAAGTTTAGAACTACTCAGGTTATTAATGTACCACTCAGCTGAAGTGGAACAGTCTTTCCAAGTTTCACAAAATTACATGAAATTCCCGCATTTTTGTTTCCTTTCATGCATGACGCAGGAAGTGACTTTTTTCCCACCTTTTAGAAACACGACAAAGTTTCTTTTCTATGCGGCCATTACTCCAATTTCTTTTCATTTGTGCAAAATTCAATCACATTATCTACGGCAAGCTCTATAGTTACTGACCGGAAAAATCACAAAGAAGAAGAGATCGTAAGTTTTTATGGCATGATAACATAAGGTTTGCGCTTTGAAAAATACTGAAGAAAACTCTGGGCGGAAAGGCTGTTTTCTGGCTGTTTGAAGACCTCAAACTTCAGTTCGGTACAACCATAGTGACGCCCCGCGAACACAACTCAGTGATAATATGACATCAGGGTGACAGTAATACAGTACTGTGAAAGTGACAGTGACAAAGTGACAGTGATAGTGATACAAATCAGTGACAATATGACATCATAGTGACAGTGATACAGTACTGTGACAGTGACTGTGACAAAGTAAAACGACAGTGATACGGATGAATAACAGTATGACATCATAGTGACAGTGACAAAGTTCAGTGACAGTGACACAGTTCAGTGACAGTGACAAAGTTGAGTGACAGTATGACATCACAGTGACAGTGGCACAGTTCAGTGACAGTGACACAGTTCAGTGACAGTGACACAGTTCAGTGACAGTGACACAGTTCAGTGACAGTGACAAGGTTGAGTGACAGTATGACATCACAGTGACAGTGACAAAGTTCAGTGACAGTGACACGGTTCAGTGACAGTGACAAGGTTGAGTGACAGTATGACATCACAGTGACAGTATAATATCACAGTGACAGTGACAAAAGTTCAGTGACAGTGACACGGTTCAGTGACAGTATGATGTATGCATGATATCACAGTGACAATGACAAAGTGCAATGACAGTGACACTGTTAAGTGACAGTATCACAATACAGTGACAAGAAAAATCTAAAGTACCAACGATAGTTATATACAGTGAATTTGATGCAGAACTGTGATAGTGACAGAGTCAGTCAATGCCAATGGTTAGACATTATAATGACAGTGACAGCACTAGTAACAGTTTGACAGTGAGACAGAACTGTGACCGTGACAGTGGGAGAGAACAGCTGTAGTTAGTTTGTTGTCATACAACTATCTGGATGAACGAGATAACAAGCTGCTATTTTGATGTTTTGTGGAAAGCTTATCTTCTAAGCCCTATCCCTTTATCTGTCGGTTATCTCTTTGGAAAATTATAAGATGGGTCGAAATAAGGCTGCCTTTGGAAATGTCAAAGTGATAAATCATTAACAGTTTACATGATAAAATCTACCGATTAACTAATTCATATTCGAATTGATCTTCAATGCTTGTTTGAATACTGCATCGTAAACGCAAATGACAAGCAGAAATAAAAAAATAATCACCAACACACAGACAGAATAAAAATTTGTCCTTAAGCATTAAAACCAAAAATTGTTTGCGGAATTCTAATGCTTAAGAACGAGAAAATTAAAATTAAAATTAAAAATTAAAATTGTTTGCGGAATTATAATGCTTAAGAACGAGAAAAGGAGGAATAAGTTTGTAGCACGTAGCGTAAAAGGTTTTTATATACTCGACGATCTTGTTTAAGAGAGAAATCTATGTGCGTTTCATACCACAGAACTAACGCTAGTAATTACCGAATAACTTTTACACCCCGTCGCTAACGCGTCCACACCCAGAAGCACGTTAAAATCTGATATTCTAAACTTTAATCGGAGAAGTTATTCACTTTTCTATATAGAGAAATCTTTTATCTGTCTTTAAGCACCGAAATGATACGTCAGCCGTGTTGCACTTCGTTGCTGGAAACAAAAAACTTGAAAAATAAACTCATTGTTAACAGTTTTTATCTTTCTGAATGAAGTGAAATTTCATTGTGCCACCTGTGTCAACAAGGATAAATGATAGATAGTTAGAATCATTCATTGGTCGATAATCTAATTGTCAAGCTTTTAATTACCTTTATCTTCGGGCCAGATCTCTTTACTGGGTTCTAATCCGAAATTAAAAAGTTAATTGTTAGTCCGAATTGCCTTCTCAAGAGTTAAACGTAGAGCATTTCGAAAGACTTTATCCCCGCAAACTCTCGATTAATTCAGACAAAACATAAACATCGAGTCATTTCAGTTTCACAAAACCACAGCCTTTAGCATCACTGCGACAAAAGAAAAGCATATATTAAATATCAGAATTTGTTTATCTGCTTTTGTTGATCAGGGCGAGGTTGTATTTAGGATTTGAACCATGCAAAGGTGCCGCTAAATGGTTTGATAACAAATTCTTCAGAGTCGCTAAAATAACTGAAAGTTCCATTTGCTCCGTGCTTTGAAGCATGAAAATCCAGGACTGGTTTGTAAAAAAGTCTTTGAAAACTCGGTGTTTTACATTCATGTTGGCGATGCGGTGTGGTCGTTTCGATGTAATTAAAAGTCTTTTGATACTAACTTTTTTTAACCATACGATGTTATTTAATAACACTTTCGAAATGCGTAAATTGTTAAAACCAAACTCTTATAGAAGCGAAGGTTACTAATTTTTTTTTTTCATAAACAGCTTTTAAAATGTTTAAAACAGCTTTGTACATAATTAGCATATTGCTAAATTTAGTCCACGGTAAGATGGATTATTCACGTTGCTTGGCGCGGACCTTTTTTCTGTAGATAACATTTATTTCTAGAAAGTTTGTTTGCCAAGCCCATTAGATCCTAATGGCTTTTACATCTGTGGAGAGGGAAAAATAAACATTTTTGACAAAATACACTTGTCGCATTTATCGGCCCCATTTACCAGTAACGCTGAGACAGGTTGTGACATTTGATGCTGCCAGTACAAACACAATTCTATTTTCATTTATAACCCTTTCATCGTTCACTTGGTTCCGATATGGAAAATGAAGTATGAAAAATATACAAAGAACATTTGATCGCCGACTGGTGAACTTCATAATTTAGATCAATCTCTATGCTATAGACGGGTCGAGAAGTATAGTTTTTCAACTTGAAGCAAGAGCTTTCTTCAACCCGAAGAAGATAAAAATGAAGCTATTTTAAAATTCATCAGTTTGGTTTTTTTAAACTTCCTTCTAATTATCAATTTTTGCATGGGTGTTCAAAATTTGATATCCCGCGTGAGGAACAATTTCTTAAGACAGTCTAGAAGTATAGTTTTTCAACTAATGCAACAGCTTTCTGTTCAGCCTGAAGAAGATGATAAAAGTGAAGCTATTAAGAATATTGAGAACTTTCATCTGTTTTGTTTGAAACTTCCGTCTTCTGAATTAATAATCTTTGCATGAGTGTTCAAATCGAGATATGCTAGCAGGAGATCTAGACTAAAGATTAATTGTCTTGGGAACAAACCTGTAATCTTTCTATTTTCCACGTAAACAGAGCAGATAATGGATAACAACTCTTTCACATTATGTTTAACTAAATTGCACTACCAAGGATCGAATTAAATGCGAACTGTACATGGATTAACCATGTGTGCTTTAAAACACTAAATACAACTGAACGCGAAATAGCACATTAATTGTTGTTACAAAATCGCGAAATTAGTGTGTACTGTTTTAAAAGAACTCCAAAACTGTTGTATTGAAGTGTTTAGGAGAAATCTAGGACGCTATTTTATAATTTTGAAAATGAACCTTTTACTGTAAAAAAGAATTGACTATACATTTAGGAGTATCGCGTAATCTTAATGGATGAAAAGTTGATAAGAGCACCTTTTCTTATTCATTTAGTGTTAAAGCGTCAAACTCGCTCGAGCCATATATTAATTTGAGAAATGTAAACTATTAATAAATAGCTTTTATGGCTGGAATGGAAATGTCTATTGAATGTTTTCTTGAACGATTTGATCGGAAATGTAATGTCTAATCTAATGAACGGTTCAAATGGCTTTTAAACTGAACTACAACAAATGGAAAATCCCGATTAGATTAACTTTTGGCAGATAGTAGAGCTTCAAAACTCGCACACAACCTGCAGTGTCAATCCTTGATATTTAGTTATATTACCCTTGCTGTTTTAAAATATTTCTTTTAGACCTCACCTCATTGAGTATGCAATGAGCCGACTACGAGCAATTAACATATACAGGAATCGAATATAGGCGAGAGGCACTTAATGCGTTTTGAGCTCTCAAAAAGATTTTTGCATCAAAATTAAGAAATTGCTAAGTGATAAAATGCGTTGTTTTTACACAGTCATTTTTCACGCTTTCGATATCACGTTTGTTCATATGCACACTACAAAGATACTAGGATATCTTAAATAGGTTAACTGTTAAAAAGCCGAAAATAAACGGAACTGTGTGGCCGAAGTAAATTAGGATGTGTAAAGGTGGTGAAAGCTGTTCTGTGTTTGAGCAATCATCGTTGTCACATTTTCTTTCCTTGAGCCCTTAATAGCTAACGACCTTGAACCTTTTTTCCACTTCTACAACGCAAATCTATTTAGCTTATGAAAAATAAACCAACAACATCATTCTATTTCAAAATCGTCTCTTTTTATTTTATGAGGACATTAAATTTAAACACGAATTAATAGTCAGTTTTGAAAACGGTGGCGCATTAAAGATGTTTGATAAACATTCTTGATAAGAATTTAACTTGACCTTTCGAGTATACCCGGCCGAGCAGACCAAAAGAAAAGAGTTATATTCGCAGTTATAACGGCATTTTTAACTAACCTCATTTGAGGCGAGTCTTTTTAAACTTTTCAAACATATACTGAATATTGATGATTGGATATCCTCATTAATAAACGACGGTAAATTAAACTGATTCTTGCATTTTTTTCCGCTTTATATAACCATAACGAATTATAAAAGTTCATTCCAAAAACTTAATGTTCGTTTTAGCATTTTACTGTTTTGTGAAAAGCAATACGCAGATGCCTCGGGCAAGGCAAGGGAAGGAGATCATATCATTGAAATGCAGCAATATAAGCACTGACTAAAATCATCTTGTACTAAGCACAAACAGACGCCGAACTTTCGTATTTCGCCGGTGAGCTCCAGGCTTAGAACCGTCTGTGAGATGGGGTATGGTGGTCTGTTTGGATAAAATGCACACTGCTCCCTAATTAGGTTTTAAAAACCCCAGCAACTTTATTTCATTTATCAATAATTTATTATCGTGGCTAAGCAAAGAAAAAGTATTTTTTAATAAAATACAAAGTGCAAAACGGAACAGCGCGACCATTTTGTGATGTTAATTTACGAGTGTGCTTCGTGTTGTGTTGCTTCCAAATCGTCTGGTACCTGCCACATGGCTGATCTTTGCAGCTCTGTCGATAATGCTGTGAAAAGAGACCTTTTTTTCTGTTAAAAAGTCTTTTAAAAAATGGTCTAAATGTTTAAGTCTAAAGCAGTTCAACTTTTAGAAATTAACAAACACTTATCTTGAATGAAAGTTCCAGTCACACATGCACACAGATCGCTTTCTCGCAGAGTTTCAAAGATTATTCGGCAACTGATGCGTTTGTTAAACGGCTTCAGTCAGGCGTACAAACATCCGCTAAACACATTGCGACTACTTAAACACAAGCAATATCAATTCTCAGAATATACCGCTTTTTTCAGCATAATATAAAATAATCAGAAACATCAGTTTCGGGCCGAACAAAAGGAATTTTTTGGGGGCTATTTTCTATCGGTGCGAGAAAGATTTGAGCTCCATAAGGTTTTGTAATAAACTTTTTCAAATACCTAACATTAGTGAAATTCAATTATTAGAGAATTTTGAGGGTGGAACTTTAAAGATGCTTTTTCGAATAGTCTTAATGCTCCCGTTTGAAAAATCTAATTTCCTTGCAATATTTAGCCATGTTTCTTTATTGTACAGAGAGTATCTGCCTTGTTTCTTAATAGTCCTTGAGTTGAACAAATTGCTTTTGAACTACCGAGCTGCCATTTGATCCATTTGAAACCGCTATCAGTGCTAAAAGCATTAGTTTAAAGAAAAACAAAAGAATCAAGTGATAAATGCTCAGGGTAGGCCACAGCGACGACTTAGCAGTTATTGGTTGTAGCTTAGTAAAGCATTCATCTTCGAGCCCTTTAGATCAGGCATTTAGTAAACTTTGACGATTAAATGCTTGCATTATATCGATTCTTTAAGGGTTTTTTCGTGACAAAGCCCGAGGCGATGTAAAAATGATATTAAACATTGCCATTCAGGTTTCTAAAAGATACTAATCAGCATGATTTTAGCCTAAACAGGGTGTTTGCCGATAACACGGCTGATCACAACCGATACTACACAGTTTTAGCTATTGTCGAACCCTTAATAGCGTCTATCCTCCATTACATTTCGCTTCTCCCTGTCCTTTTTTAAATAAATCGGTGAAGTTTTAAACTAGTCATTAAAACTTGCCCCAGTTTTTTTCACGCTTATTACAATCGTATCAGATTCTGCAACCACCAGGTTTGGGTACAAAATTAGTTAATGTTTTTCTCCTGATCCCTTTAATATTTTTAAAGCAGCACGTCTTCATTTATCAGTTCTAGAAGCAATTAAAGATGAGAGCTGCCCTTTTGTGACAGACGAATAAAACAACAATATGGATGTCTTTGTAAACGATAGAATTTATTAATGTATATGTATTCTGCTGTTGTGTACAATTACAGATGTTGGATGTTTTAACTTTAAGATACTCGTAAAAATATTCAACATAGGAAATCCCAATAGGCTTGAATTAACACTTGAATTTGAAAGAAAATAGTTAACAAACCATACTCTATTATGAACATCAAAGGGATTCAGTGAATGTGACATATGGTGGGCCAGACGATTTCAACGGACGTTTGAAGCTGTTCGTAGCTTGTGCACGTAGAGGTGATAATAGCAATTTTCTAATGTTAGGTTTCTCAATGTTTCACGTTAAAAACTCAGAATTGACAACCAAAGATAAAAACGAAGAGAGTTAAAGGTCACCATGCTAAACACAATTTCGTTCTTCAGAGACTATTAAAGACAACGGGGTATGTTTAAAAATGCATTCGTTCTTTTTGCTGGGAAGTAGTGAGGTTTTAGTGTCGTTCTTATCAGATTAAGGAGCAACTAAACTCTCAATGAAAGTCTACAGTTTTACACCGCAACATTTAGCTTACTTTGTATGTTTTTTATGGCTGGAAACAAGAATGCGTGCGAAAAGACAATTAAGTTTGAATTTTCCCTCAAGGCACTAACCCTCTTAAACCGCACCTAAAGACAATTCACTTCGCGCTGCCTCTCTCTCTCTTTAGAGGGACCATATAAGACGAAGTGCCTCAATTTAAAATGTCTACCACTAATCTTGAGAGAATTTCTTTTGTATTGAGCCGAAACAATAACCTCAAGAAGCAAAATTGAAACTACTAAACGGTTCCTAGTAAATTTTGGATTTGAAAGAGTTGTCGCTGCGGGGACGCTCATACGAAGTTTTCATCATAAATCTACGAATATATTTATACCGCCTAGGAGAAAAGCTTAATTGGTGCTTGCACTCCACAATTACTTCACCTCATACCTCTATTTCCTTAATTACTACAAACAATTTCATACGTCCTCAACTTTGTTAGCAATTTGTTCTCTATAAAACCTGGGTCTTGCGACTTGAGCAAGAACGTAAAATACCAGATCAGTCTGAAAACCGAATGAATGAGTGAATTCGCTGTATTTCTTACCTACAGCTTTTAGCTTCTCTTTCGTATAAACAAGGTCTGACTGAAAAACCGAACACAGACAGCACTGAAGTAATTACAAGCAATCACAAACTCGGTACAATTTCCGTTGTTCTGCCTAAATACATTTAAAAGAGCTCCAGACATTTGTATGGTCTAAAGTTTATAGTTTATACCACAACAATTTACAGCTCTACCAAATCTTAATCGTCTGTTACTCTCTCGGTATCAGAACTGTCACTTCTGGTTTCTGAATAGCTTTTATCATTTCCGTGTGGTGATTCACAGCTTAGACTGGAAGTGTCTCCTTCCTTAATTTCCAAAATATCAGTTTGAGGACTAGTCACATCATTTTCTTGTTCTTCCATTAATTTCTCCTGTTTCTTCCATTTTGTTCTGCGATTTTGAAACCATATTTTGACTTGCGTTTCAGTCACATTTAGCAAAGCTGCCATCTCGCTTCGTTCAGAAGCAGTCAGGTATTTTTTTTCATCAAATTGTTTTTCTAGTTCAAATATCTGTCTGCCTGTAAAAGTAGTTCGAGCTTTCTTTTTCTTTTTTGCATCCTTTTCTTTTCCTGTCTTTTTAAGCCGTTTTCCTGTCTTGGCTGTAGTTTGGTTGACTAATTTTTCTTTCGGATCTGAAACGCAGCAACCAAATTAGATTCAGTAAAAGTAGCCTGTCGTAGCTTAGCCATTTGCCAAGCCATTAAGGAGCGCTAACTAGTTCTCCGAGCCTTAATTTCAATATAATCTATGTTATACTTACCAATGGTGTGCTTAACCGCTCGATTGGCTTTTGATTGAGTTGATAGAGTGTCGTTGTTGTTGTTGTTGATGGCCATGTCGCCAATATCAGAAAGTCTGTGGTCCCTTCTCTCTTTTAAGCGACCGCTATGTCGATCTAATTCACTGCATGGGTGTTCCGAGTGGCTTTCGGTGGGTCTGTGCGAAGAGTCGAGCCCTAAAATATCCGCGACATAAAATGGAGTAGGTCGTTTTGGTGGCGAGTTATAAATATGTGGATGCCATGAACTTAGAAGTGAACAAGATGTAGTCTGCATGTTTCAGCTGTATAACCATTTAAAAAAAGCCAGGAAACACCGACGGTGTCTACACTCAAGCCGTACCAAATAGTTAATGAATCACTTCTGCGCACCGCTAAACACTACTTCAAAATGCTCTTAAGACTGTAGTCGGAGCTCTTGTCTTAAAGCTTTGACAAGACAATCCGCGGCATACAGGAAACCAGGCCGCTCGCAGCGCCACGTTCGTGTGACGTATCAAATAAATCAATAACGTGATTGTATTGACGATAAGACTAATTAGCAAAATTTGCTGACAAATGTAGGAGTTACGAGTGTTCCGCATGAATTTTTTAATTGGTTGAGTGTACTCTCCCGTGTTCTAGTACCGCACATGATTGGTTGTTCACGCGGCGGGCTTATGGGATATTTTCAAGGATTCATCTTTTAGTCAGGATAATTTTTATGTCAATCAAAACTTTGGTAAGATTCCGTCTGTTAATAGTTTCCGCACTGCATCTTAGTTGCAAACCTTTTAACAGATGCTCACGTTGCTGTAGTTGTATGCTCTTTTATGATATTAGCTGTTATTCGCAACTATTGTTTACCTACATCACTGTAAAAGTTAGATTTTACATTTGGTTTTAGAACCATAGACTAATTCGTCAAGAAGAAATTAAAAAGAATAGTTTTTGAGCCCAATCACAAAAAACTTGTTAAGTTGATTGTCATTTTACGCTCAGAGTTTAAAGCCGTATAAACACGTTCACAGCTAATTTATCCATCTTTTAAATAGAGCTTCAAAATCTAATTTCTTTCATTCGCAACTAGTTAAATCCTGTTCCAGACATCAATAAAAACATAACAAACTCAAATGTTTTTCAAGTGTTTTTCACAATTCTACTAAATTCGCAAGATCCAGCTATATAACGCACGCTTAAAATAAATATCGCATGTCCCTCCATATCCTATTTTGTTTTACAATTAGCGCCTTGCCGCCGGCACAGCTCAGAGCAGACTATTAATAGCTTCCACAATTTGAATAAAATTTGAATATGGTTAGAATTGAGCAGTGTTGTGGCTACATTAGAGCTGAAATATCAATATGAAAACTTAAAACTTTATTTCTAAATGAAGGAAAAGACTCAATCAAGCGATAAACGGTTGAACGAAAAACTCCATTAAAACTCCGACCACCACACGACACCAATTTAGAAGGAATTCATTTTTGGAAGTGGAAAGAATATATTTTCGCCCTCTTCCGAGACAATTTCTTCCCACAATTTAAGTTGTTCTGCTGTAATGCAAATGTAGTTTAACAATAGATTTTCGTGATCGAAGAGAAGTCGTTTCCTAGAGTACAATTAATAGTCTCGTAAATAAGGCACCAAACAACATCGGACCTAATTGAAACATGGGATCTTGACGTTGTTTGAATGACAATAGATAAATACAACTTTAATTCTGTCTCCCTGTTGTAGCTAATTAAGTTAAATTTCAATTGATCTTCGTAGGAGCGTTTAAGATAAGTTTGAGCCATTTTAAAAAACATACAAGTGCTTTTTGCTTACTATATATCTTCTCCATCATGAGAAATTCGATGACGAATCTGGCTTTTGTGGTAACCAAATATATCTCTTTTTGAGTTCGAAGCGGCACATCCATCAAGCACCTTCTGATGGTTAATTGTTTATCTGCGAAACCAAGCCAGAATGAAACCCGGCCTCGGGGCAGGGCAGACTTCTTATTGCTGCTTGATTTAATAACCATCGTACACTATAAAGTTTAATCTATCGTCTCAATGAGAATACATTCTTCTTGAAGAAAGCAATATGACCAATTTGTAATTTTATTCAATTGTATTTCAGGAGTTTGTACTTTCTGTTTTGCTTTAATTAACACGCGGAAAACGATACGTGACATTTGATCTGCGGTTGTCTCGTCTGCATATGTGTCAAGAACGTGTGCCATTCAGCGACTTGATAAATGGAAATCTCAGAATTTAATAAACCACATAAATATGTACACAACCGCATTTTATGTAATTCTTTTGAGTTTCATTTCTCGACGTGTGAGTAATTGACGCGAAATGGGTTTTTGAAAATGCTATTGTAGCGGTTAATCAAGATGTTATTTTGATAGCTGCGAGGCTTCGCAGCCGTTTGTTGAGATGGATTAAATCCGACAAACACAAACTGGCCCAGATGAAGACGATCAGTTGTGATTAATGGCAAGATAATTCAATATTAATACTATCCTACTGTTTTATTTTGAGGAGCGCACCACTGAACCGGAAAAGCAATTCATAAATAAGTAGGCATGTTGCGACTCACTGATAGTTTTTAATTTGCCATTTGAGGCATCTCGTGTGAAATAGTTTGTTTTATCAATGCCACAGACAAAACAAGAATCAATATATTGTTAACAAATGTTTCTCTCCAACAGAAGACTAATTGGTAATGAATTAAGAGCGTAATTGTACCTTCTGCGCTCGGGTTTTTATCGACACGCTGCCAAACGGTTACCCAAGTAATTGTCTGATTCAGTTAAAATTTTAAACGTTTCTGCTTAGTAACGGGGTTGTCAAGGTCCTAATGGGGATCAGGTCTGTTGAAAGAACTCGCACAAGTTTGATTAAGTACAGACATGTTATTACAAGAGAGCAATGTTCGAAATCCAAAGTGTCACTTGACCATGGCTTGTACAGTTTTGACAATGATTGATTCTGACAGTAAAACGTTAACGATAAACTGGCTGATCTTAAATGTAAATTTGTCAAATGTAAATTGAAGCCAAAGGTTGAATTTTGTTTGATAAAGCTTTAATTGCCATTTTCACTTTACTAGCAGCACAAGTGGCAGATTCTCACCAAGATTTCTAGTTGCGCTATAATTTATCGTTTCAGCCGCAAATTAGCGGGGAGTCTTATTGTAAAGAATTTCGCCATCATTTTTAAGGGCGCTCGATGTATATTATTCAGGCGAAAGTAATAGCTAATATTAAACAAAGACTACAATATAATGAATATAGAATAAAACCAAAAACAAAGTAGCAAAAATGAATGGCTTTTTAAAACTTTTTGATACTGTGTCGTGTGAACGGTCTGTTTTTCTTTAAAACGTTGCTAAAATTTCCAGGCCATTTAAGAGTTCATATCTTCATTATGGTGGGAACTAAATTAATTCTCGAATGTCTCGCTTATCATAACCTTAAAATCTTATCAGTCATAGCATTAAATGAGCGCATCCACCACAGATTGGGTCCACATGTTTGGTACTACATAATTACCACATCTCATAAGTCGAGTTTAATTATCAATTTAAGTCCTTGTTCTCGATATGTGCGCGCGGTGCTTAAAAATTTGTCCCCTTCAAGAAGCTGATTTCGTAGAGATTTATATTTTCCTTTCGAACGATTGATTTCGCAATTCACTGAATTGTTTGATTTTCGGAGTGCTCAATATTCAAACTTCAGCTATTTTCGGCACTCCCTTCCCGTGGGAGCATTCATGAAAAATGACCTTCAATCATTTATACCTTAAAACCAAGCCAGTTTTAAGTCTATTGCTGTGTTTAATATTGCACTGGATGCAACCTTACTAACTTCTAAGTTCTTTTTGAATCTTTCAAAGTGGAGATATAAGACATATGACATACTTAATTATTCGCTATACTCGTTTATCGTCAGACATTTGTCCGGCTTTGTTTTACTATTGACAAGTAACGACATGGACGGAACTATAAAGATATTTCCCGTATTGTACAATTTAGAATATAGCAGTAGAGAAGGCGCGTCTGTGCTAATCTGTTAGATCAACGCTTCAGAAAATGCGTCTTCTAAAAGTTGAAACCACCTGAAATCACCGCCGGTGAGCCAATATATCATAATTATACTCATCGATATTCTTATACTTAAGCAATACACACTTTTGCTCAGCTGATGCGACTAACAAAGAAACAATAAAATTTCAGTTTCAAATTTATTTTTATTTGTTTGACACAAAAATTAGAATAGAAAGAGACCAAGCAATCTAGCTTTGACCTTTGTCATTAATTTTTTGGGTCGAAATAAAATGTTAAACAACTACGGTACGTAAATGAATGCAAATAAGCAAATTTAGTTGTTGTATATATATATTAAACAAGAATCAACGCAGCGTAACACACAATTAGGCCAAATAAAACAAATTATCTGTTTCTCGTACTGGTAAGCAACGAGAAACAGAAGGGAGGGCCTTTTTATTTTACTAGAAATAGGCTCCAAGCTGTCGATGGGCCCTATTTTGGATGTTTTAAAGTTTCAAATGTCCTGAATTGTGGCTTAGTTACAATCGATTGCAAATTGCATTCTTTGAAAAATGCACTCTAACAATTTCGTAAATCTACATCTTCCTAAATCAAGCTTAGTGTTGTCAATATTTTTTTTTTCATACAAACTGCAGAATAAAAACAAAAAGGAAGCGGCTTGAAAAGGGAGGGGGGCGGGGACGAGAAACTAATATTTTCTTATTCGGCCTATATGGTTGCGTAATTAACGCCCACCCATGCACATTAATCAGTATATTCTCTCTATATATAGCCAGTCCAGGCAGAAGTTGAATAAAATGTTTCGTCTGTATTTATTCAATCTACAATGATGTTTTGGTCGTATCCTTGTTTTTCTATACCACTTCAACTCTAGAAGAAAAACAACTGATTTTAAGGGCTCGTTTAGGCCAGATATTTTTTTGTATATGGTTTACGGAGATTTTTTTCAAGAATTTGATGTAAGGGATCGAAATAAAAATAAAATGTTACACAAAAAGTTGTAAAACTGGATATATAGTGAATGATAGCATATACTTGTGTAAACAATTATCGTACTCGATATTTGATATATCAAAGGGCGGCGCGCATTTCTTCCCGGGCGGGATGAAGTTATTCCGGCATGCAGGAATGTAATGGGATAACTTTCTTCCCCAAATCTCGGAAATAATAACAGAACTAATGCTGTAGCTGGGAAAAGATCAGATGCCCCGAGCGGGAATCGAAACCGGTACAACTCACCGATTTCATGACAGGTGCTCTACCACTGAGCTGTCGAGGCATGAAATTGGTGAGTCGTGGGTTCGATTTTCACTCGGAGCATCCAATTTTTTCCAGCATTTGATCTGTTATTATTTCCTCTAAAGTCACATCAGAGTTTCTCTGGCCATTCTCTGATGATGAACAAGTTGTTCGTGTTCGAAATGTATCGTATGTATATTATCAAACTATACTTTATTCCTGAATTCAATGTTGACACAGCAACGAATTTTTTATAACCTTCATAATTAGAGGTCTCCCAGGAATTTTGAGGGAACGGGAGAATACAAGAGATTTTGTAACGGGAACGTTGGAATACAAGAGATTGTGGAACAGAAACACGGGAAGACAAGAGATTGTGGAACGGAAACACGGGAAAACAAGAGATTTTGGAACGAAAACACGGGAAAACAAGAGATTTTGGAACGGGAATATGGGAATACAAGAGATCTTGGAACGGAAACAAGGGAATACAAGCGATTTTGGAACGAGAACACGAGAATACAGGAGATTTTGGAACGAAAACATGGGAAAACAAGAGATTTTGGAACGGGAACATGGGAATACAGGAGATTATTTTGGAACGGAAACACGGGAATACAAATATTTTGGAACGGGAACACGGGAATACAAGAGATTAGGAACGGGAACATGAGAGATTCAGTTTGAAACGGGAACACGGGAAGAAAGCAAAAAAAGTCAGTAAACGGGAACAAGGATTGAGTATGTAACACTTTGGGGACCAGCAGAGCAGGAACAATAATAATTACTAAGATGGCCTACATGTTTGTAAATACGTAATATGAGAAAGTTTGGATTGTTACAACAAAACAAAGCAAAAAATGAAAGAAATACGGGAACAGAAACTTCCCTGGGAGACCCCCCTGGGGAGATCCCCTTTATTGCTATTTATTGCTATAACAAATTTTTCGTTTCGAAATTAAGAAGATTTCCAACTAGCTGAAACATCACAACGACGTTCAATATCACCTATTCATTAGTCATTACTGTTGCACTTCCCAAATTCGAGTGTATAATCAAAAAGCTCTTTATGAGTGGAGCGATATTGAGAGAGAGCTTGAGTAGGTGTTAAGGGAGATGTCATTAATTTTACCTGTGCGTGGGCGGAAGGAAACATCAACATTTTCCAAATTAGAGCTCTTACGACCCAGCAACAGTTAGCAATATGGTTTCATGGCCCAACCAAAAATTTAATTTTAGTTTTACGATCCATCTATACTATAAGTTTAGCCGAATTCATATAAAATACATGGGGTAGAGAAACATTGCCAAGACACTCCTTCTTCAATTCGATTCTGCCCGTTTTGGACGGCATGCTTGGAATGTTTTTAAAACATGTTCAAAACTTATATTATTTAAGAAATAAATCATGAACCCTCTTTTCCGTGCCTTCACAGCCTGATGAAAACTGTGGCGAACGTTTAGGAAAATTCGAGAGCAGATCAATGATAACCCGAGACGCAGTCGAGCTAGTGTTTTCACCAGCTCAAGAGTTCTGACAAACCTTGCCGAGGTTTTCGCCAAGTTATGAAGGCACGGAAAACATCTTTTATTTCTTTAATAAAATTATTATTTTCCAAAGACGCTATACGAATCGGGAGCGTATAGTTATATTTCTCTCATGAAACTGCAAAGTTCTCACAATCTGGCGATAGCCAAACGTGACGTCATTTTCATGCTTCACATTGCTATGAAACCACACTTGTCGACCAATCGGAACGAATGTACTCTCTAGATTATTTTCTAAATCAAATTTTGATCAAAAGTAACAAGTGTCAAGAAAGCGGACTAAAAAGAAACTTTAAACTGAAATAGTTCAGTTCAGTTCAGTTCATTTTATTTGCTTGTTCTTGAGCTTCAGTTCATTTTATTTGCTTGCTCTTGAGCTCTCAGTGCATTTCATTTGCTTGCTCTTGAGCTAGTTTCATAACCCATCACTACATTTGGAAAAATTTTCATAACCCAACAAAATATTCAGTCAGAATTTCATGGTCTACCATGCACTATTCCTTCTGGTCCTCTCCCCCTAATTTCACGTACTTCACTGAAGACTTTTGGAGCACGAAAGCCAACATCTATTTTCGAAGTTTCGGTAGCTGAAAGAGGAAAGGATCGCTTTTATTAAAAGCTGATGATTTGTTATTTCCTGCCTATAAATAATTAAAAAAGCAAATACAATACAAAGTAAGTTTAAACTTGTCCTTGAACTATATTTCGGCTGGCCATTTATACCAGCCTTGTTCAGGTACAATGGAAAATTGTTACAAATACACGTTATATATATAGTGGTTATCAAACAAGCTGAGTACGTGACAAAACCGGAAATATCTAGAAATATCAATATCTTTCATCTCGGGCATTTAAGCCGTTGGTTCAAGCGTTTTTGCTTGGACAGGAGCCCATGAATAGAAGAAGCCTCATCTCCCATACCGATCGCTTTGAGTCAACCTTTGCGCGTATCTTTTTATTTTTTAGAACGGTGCGGGTGGTCAGTCTAGATTCGCACGTACTGTTCAGAATGCCCAACCTGAGGATGTATTTGTGTGAAATATGTGTAAAACGCTTTCACACAGGTGAAAATGTGTGAAATCTTAAATTGAATGAGCCTCATTCTGAAAACGTAGTACTAAGAATAAAACCAGACGCGCATAGGTTGACTCAAGCATATAGTGCGTATGGAGGCGCCTATTCATGGCTCCTGGCTTGGATAACCAGAGTGCCTTCCCTTGCTTTACGAATGGAGTCTTGGGATGAGAATATTTATTTAAATTATCATATAAAAGGATGAAGGTGGGTACTTTGCGAGATAAAGAAAATAGGTGAGTTTTGTGCCGAAGCCTCCAAATTTGTTCCCCGTTCTAAAAATGATATTGGGCAAAAGGAAACCGCATTGTTTTTATAATTTGGCTGTCAATGTGGACCTTCCCCTTGAGTTCCAAAAACACTCACAAAGTGAACTAAGTAAAGAGGTTGTATTTTATATTTTTATTTGTGTGACACTGAATCACGTACCCCGTTCTTGAAACGCTTTGCAAATTATACACCCCGTTTGCGGAAGAAGGCTGAAATTGGGACCTGTATGTCACTTGAGAGTGAGTACCTGATTAGTTTAAATACGGACCGGAATATTAAATATAAAATATATGTCAATTTTTTAATGGTCTTTTGATACATAACGCGGAAAACATTTTGCAGCTCATTATTCGACACACCCAGTTTTGGCTTAATGTATTTCTTTTAAGCGCTGACATTATGATAATACTGGCACTGAAATCAGGAGTCTCTTGTCAATCGACGATATGATAACCTAGCCTTTGTTTTCCCTCATATGTTGTTTGTATCTTTTTATCTTCACTTTAGTCAGAGTATTCCTCTGCGAGAGTTGATTTCTGTTGTAGAAGGCTTCACATATCTTTTGAAATTCTTACTTAAGTACATAAAATGAATAAATACAGTTTTTTGTTCACTCACCCAGGCTGAAATTTGCGGAAAATTAAGAACAGCTTGAACTTCACCATTTTAGAATTTCACTGAATGAGTGTCTACATCGAACCCCCGCAGTGAATCAAGACTTCAACACACGCACAGCAGCACAGCAAGCAACCACTTGAAATCAAACTTTAAACTTATCAAATGCAAAATCTAGCGCTGATGGGGAAATTCTTTTATTTCAATTCGTTTCCGTTAGATTTGGCACAAAAAAATTGAAGTTTTAAGGCGGATTTTAATGTCTAATATTGACATGTGTTTCCTGTTCGAGATTTTCAGTTTTTGTTTTTAATGAATCTTCTAGTTCTTGATTGGCGGATTGAGACAAAGGTTTCATTGTTTAGTGTCTTGTAAGTGTTTCAATTTGAAAAGGTAGTATCATAGTATTATATTTGTAGTTGTGTAAGTGCCAGCGAGCACACGAAAAAGTATTACAAAATAGAAAAGTTTACACGGGCTTGCCTGTATGCCAAGCCAAACTTGTCAAAAGTATAAATAACTAACTATTTGTTTTTAACAAGTTGAGAAAATAAACATATTATGCAAGAAAAGATATCTGCATGTTGAGAACAAAAGCTACGAACGAGTTTTCTTTTAATGAGATGGCTGAGAAAAAAACTATTTCTCGTTGAGAAATATTCTGCATTATTCGAATAACAAAGAAGGAGAAGAAGGAGAAGCAGAAGAAGAAGAAGAAGAAGAAGAAGAAGAAGAAGAAGAAGAAGAAGAAGAAGAA
>JAODFW020452098.1:0-12017 GCA_027575235.2 Palythoa mutuki | reverse complement strand
CAAAAACTTTCCTAGTTATCAAGCCTCAGCCTGAGCTTGTTCTTAAATTGTTCTTAAATTTGGGCAAATTTGAGCCTCGTCGTTCTTATAAAGTTTTTCTTATAAAAAAAAGCGTGTAGACCCAGATTTATGAATTATTTTGGTAGCCTAGTAAGTGAATTTCCTATCTTTGTGTTGTCAAAGATGTTTCTTTCCCCAAGACAAATATTAATAAAGAAAGACTCAATTCTTGAAGCATAATTTCTGTTTCCGCTATCACAATATAAAATAGTTTAACCTAAGTGTTTATTTTCAAAACAATTTTAAGATCTATAACTGACATATGACAAAACATCAGAAATTTAGAAGAACCTAGAGCCAAATTAATTAAACGGAAATTACAGATACCTCGACGTGTAGCCAATAAAGACGCCAAAAAAACCGTTTCTAAGGTTACACAAAGTAGCCTCAGCACCTGCCGATCTAACTCAATTATCCAATCAGAGTTCGGCTTATTTCGAGCAAGTTTACAACAAAATACGATCGTGAATTTATAAGTAGCATGACTGGTTTGTGTTTTTGCAGGTGGATAGCTTTGACAAAAATTGTGGAAGAATATTTACCTTGAATTTAACTCAAGTATCTGGGAGTGAACGAACACTACAACCATTTCTTTCGGACGATGTGCTTTGTATTTCAGGCGACGAAAGTTGGATGAATACGTAATTTATTATATCAGGAAGGGTTTCGTCTTCCGCAAGAGATATAACAAAATTAGACAAGCTTTGAATGCAGCTTATATTTACGGCGTCCGTTTGTCGCATTATAACTGCTCGATGGTTTGAGCTGGAAAACGAATTCAACACGCAAATTCGACTTTTTAACTCATTTCTTAATGTTAAACAAGCTATGTTTTGCTGCACAAACTCAATTATATTCGATGATGTTTAAGGATCTATCTACCACGAAAAGACCAATCTGCAAAAGCGTCAATTTTCAGGAGTCATTTGAATATATAGCATCAATTGTTAGTTCGTGTATTCATTAAGCTAATCCCGTGTACATTAAAGGCAATTTATTTGACGTGTGCTTTGTACTTCGCGGGAGTAATATTCAGCGAAAAGTCTCGGTGCACAACTTCACAGAAGGTAGATAAATTCTCAAATGGCTTCCCATAAAGTTGGAGATCGAGCGGTCATTCATCAGCAACTTGCTTTAGCTCGACAAACCCTTCAAAAGCTTCGGTCTTTAAGTGATACAAAACCCGAAGTGACAAAAACAAGTTGCGGTTATTCGTCGCAGAATTCAAATGTTCAAAATGGTTACTCTACTCAAAGAAAATCTGCAGTTGGTAATTCTATACCTCCTTGTGTCGTGTCATCTTCAAGAAATTATTTTGGCGAATTTGAATCGTGCGCTTATGGTGATAACAACGCGGGGAATTCGGACCATGCAAAACCACTACGGGAAAACCTTGTCAAAAAATTAGGTCTTCAAGGTACAAAACTTGAGGATGATTTAAAAGTTTCTATATTAAGTTATCTGGAAGAAGTTGAATTACAAAAGGAAGAATTGATCAAAAGTTTTCACGAAATGCAATTGCAACTATTACAACATCAAAAATCGTGTCAAGATCAACATAAACAAGCAGTAGAAAAAGAAGTCGTAATCCAAAAACTAAGAGCTTCTAAGGAAGCATTACAGAAAGAAAACAACCGTTTAAAAAGAGATGCCATGAGATATGGCAGTAATTCGTCACTTCCCGTCTCAGAAGAAAGCTATCTGGAAAATCAAAGCTCGCTTTCTAGCTCTCCTCAAAGTTTTCACTCTCACTTAGTACAAAACGGAAATAATGATTTGCAGGAGAGTTTAATTGAGGAAAACGCACGGCTAAGAGAACTTTTATATACTTGTGATAATAATGAAGTGACGAGACTTGAACATAAAGTTGGCCAGCATGAGGAACTAAATGATGCTTTCACCAAAGAACTTCGTTCAAAAGAAAACTTAATTAAAAAGCTTAAAGCTGAAAATCTTGGTCTCCAAACCGACGTGCAGTCACTCGAAAATGAAATGTTACGGGTTAATGCGAGTAGATTGAACGCTGAGAAGCAAAAAGATCAGTTTCGCCGAGACCTTCAGTTCAGTGACGAACAAATAAATGATTTGAAACTAAAGCTTAAAAATATAACAGAAGAAAAGCAATATCTCAAAAGAGCAATGAATGACACAAAAGAAAGAGCTGATAACTGTGAGGGGAATTTGGTCACCTTGGAAAGAGAACTTTTGGACTTGAAGAACAGTGGTGAAAATTCTAGGAACAAAATAAAGGAAAAAGAGAGATGCATAATGTCACTTAAAGAAGACAATTGTAAAATAAACAAAACTTGTGATACTTTGAGAAAGGAACTTTCCATTGCAAAAAATGAAGCGTACGGTCTAAGATGCGAAAGAGATAGGTTTCAAAGAGACAGCACCGATAAAGAAATAGAGTTTATGAATTCAAAAGCAAATGATAGAGCGAATCAAAACCAGATTCAGGAACTTAAACGTAATTTGCATGTGGCGGAAATTAAACTTTCCGACTTTGAAAATAAATGTCAACAATATGAAAGAAACGAAGCAAAACTCAATCAGGAAGTTTTGGCAAGCGTTGAAAAATATACGCAGGCGGAAAAAGAATTGTTTTTGACAAAGAAAGAACAAGCAAAACTCCGTGGTCTTTACAACAGCAGTGAAAACAGAAAGAATCGCCTACAAGCAGACTTAGAAACTGCAAAACAACAGATACGGACATTGGAAAATGATGTACAAGCCAGGAGAAAACCTCTGCTAAACGCAGAAACCTCGACGAATGATTTGCTGAGAAAAGAAAATCAGACGCTACAAAATGAAATTAGAAATTTACATGGTGTAATTAGTTCTAATGCTGGAAACTTGCAGCAGTTAGATACAGATTTTAACCATGCGAAGGAGCAGCTTCTCATTCAGAAGATGAAAGCAGACAACTCTGAAACGCTTTTAAAACAAAAAGATGAAAAAATTAAACGACTCCAAGATGAAGTTGTCGAAGTACATAGCCAAAACGACGTTCTTACAGACCAACTATTGAAGAAAAATAGAGACATTGAAAGATTGAAGGACACTAAAATGTTATTAGAACAAGAAGTTCAGAGTTTAAAAACACGCGCTGTACTACGAGGTACAGATATCTCAAATCGCGCTCAAATTGAGCCCGCAACATCTGATAGCGGTATATCAGAGATTGATTGTAGTGATAGAGAAAAAGTAGTTAACAGATTGCAAAACGAGATGGATTTCAAATTAAATCAAGACAAAGCCAAAGCAGAAATTCAAGAACTTCAAGTAGAAAATGAGATATTGAAAGAACAGGAGCGGAAAACGAGAGAAACTTTGAATGTAGTGCAGGAAAAACTCGAGGAGTTTGCCAAAGAAAACGAGGAACTTAGAAACAAAGTCGTTGGAAACCTTAAACAGCAGCAGTCGTTGCAAGATGAACTTATTGAAATAATTCCTGATTTCCAAGAAAACGGTTTTCGAGAACTTCAAGCAACTCCCGAGTTTGACTCCTTTATGGAGGAAGAGTTTGCTCCGAAGCGAGCTTCGAGTAGAATTGATATGGATAACGAAGAGCTTAGAGCTCAAAACGAAGCTTTAAACCAAAGCACCAGAGAACTGGAGGAGAAACTGCGACAAGAGAGTGAAAATCTAAACGAATTATTATCACAGCGTGAGCAGTTGCTTGAAGAATTGAAAAAGGCGAAAAATGAAGCAAAGGAATTTTCAAAGTCATTTGCAGAAGCAGAAGAGGAAAAGTATCGCTTACAAAACAAAACCGAGCAACTTCAGAGCGAAATTATCGATCTCAAAGAAAAAATCGAAACGCAGGAGTCCAACCTTTGGAAAATACAAGAAGAAAGAGAAATGATTTCTGAGGAACTTAGAAAAACTAGAGAAAATGTAAATCAACTTGAGCAGATACAAGAAAGTGAACAAATCAAAAGTAAAGAACTTGAAGAAACTCTGATGCAAGAAATGTTTGTGAAAGAGCAAGACATTGCAAGTTTGCAGAATCAACTGGCATCAGTGAATGACAAATGCAAGTACTTGGAAAACTGTCTGGAAACTGTCAGTGATAACAGAGATACTGAAGTTGAAAACGAACTCTTAAAAGCGAAAAACAAGTGTGCGGAGTTAGAAAACGAACTCAAAAGTCTCCAAGAAAAAGAAATGGAATACAGTGATATGTTAGGAGTTGCTAAAGGACATGTAAGAACTTTAACAGCTGAACTGCAAAATACAATTTGTCAAAAAGAGGAAGCTACACTGAAATTGCACGAACTACAGCAGGATTTCGCCCTGGCTGAAACTGAAATAGAGAAATTAAGTAAGAAGACTATGGCAATGAAAAAAGATGCAGAACGCGACCAAGAAAAACAAGAGGAATCAGAAACAATGATGATAAACTTGGAGACTGAAAAACGACAACTACAGCAGAAATTAAGGGAGGCGGAAGGGCAAATAGAAAAGTTGGAAAAAGTTTGCGAAGACGTGCAGGGTCGGAAAGAAATCGCAGTGGAAACAATGAGAGAATCATTGCAAAGAAAAGACCAAAAAATTACAGATCTTAATAATGAGTTATCGCTGCATGAACTCAAGTACGCAGAGCTAGAAGGCATTATGGAAACAACAAAAGAAAAACATTCTGGGCTTAATGATGAACTGCTGGAGCTCAAGGAAAAACTTGTTGAGTTACAGCATGAAAAAGATGATTTATTACACAGAGAGAGTGTTTTGAAAGAAGTGGTTTCAGAGCGGGAAGAGCAACTTGTTGAAGTCAAATGTGGCGCAGAAGAAGCAGTGAGACAAATGCAAGAGAGAGATGAGGAGTTCCACGAAATTCTTAGAACAATGGAAGAACTGGAAATTTCAAACAAAAAACTGAAAGAAGAAAACGAATTAATTTTGCAAGCAGCCCAGGAGAGCGATGAAAAACTGACTGATGCGGTGAAAAATCTTAAGGAGATCGAGGAGGAGAAAAAAGCCGCCGTACAGGAATTGAAGGTTGCACAAGAAAGTATATCCGACCTAGAAACTGCATTTGAAGAGGGGCAAGACGAAAATATGGAATTGAAACGAAAACTCGAACGTGCTGATGAGCGATTACGTGATTTAATCGGAAAAAACAGTCAGTTAATAGAAGAGGTAACACGTTTTGAGGTAAAACGAACTCAACAAGAGGCTGATTTTGAGACAATCGAGAAATCTCTCCTGGCCCAAAATGATCGCGTTGACGAATTACAGACAGAACTAAATACGGCAGAAAATAAATTAACTTTGTTGGAGGAAGCAAAGGAAATGAGTCAAAATCAAGAACAATTGTTACAGGAAAAAGCACTTAATGCCCTGCAGTCGCTTAACGAAATCGACATCGAAAACGCAAGATTAAAATCACAACATAGCGAACTTGAGAAGACATTGGCTAAAGACAAACAAAAACAAAATGACATGGAGGAAAACATCAACGGTCTCAAGAAACTAAACGAGGACATTTCGAGAGAATTAGAAATTGAAAGAGAAAATGTTTGGGCTGTACAAGACGAGCTTGAATCAAAACAGAAGGAACTGAAAAGAACTCAGAAAGAACTTCAAAGGCATAAGATAGAGCTTGAAGAATCGGAGACGATTCAAGCTCAAGAAATGTATAAAAAAGCCAAACTAAAAGACGAATTATTACAAGCAAATAAACAAATTGAAGAACTTGAAGTCGAGAAGGAAACGCGACAAAGAGAAAATGAGCAGTTAGAAAAACAATTGAACACAGCAAGAGAAAAAATTGCATCTTTGGAGAATACAATCGAGGAAATGACAAAAGAAAACGAAGACTTCAAAGGGCAAAACGACGAAATAAAACTAAGGCTTAAATCAAGCGCAAACGAAATTTCTGACCTGGAAAAAATGTTACAACAGCAGAAAGAATTATGCGAAGATTATAGAAGAACTCTCGTCGAGCGAGATGAAACCATTTTGAATTTGAACTTTAGCCGAGATGCGGCAGACGGAGCTTTGCAGTCCGTTAAATCGGATCTCGTTCAAAAAGAAAGCGTTTGTAAAACTAAAAACGATCAAATCGAACGTTTGCAGTATGAACTCAACCGAACACAGAAAAAACTTGATAAAACCGACGTGTTTTATGAAAAGAAATGCCTTGAAAACGAAAAACTTCAAAAGGAAGTTTCTGATTTGAAGAGGAGAATCGTTGAGCTGGAGAAAGTGCGAGTTGACCGGGATTTTCTTTCAAGTCAGATGGAAAATTACAAAAGAATTTACAGCATGCAAGCTACCAGTACGCCGGCGCGTTCGGCAGAAGAAAAAGTGCGCGATTGGGATGACAAATTAGAGCGGGCACAATCACGAGTGACCGATGCTTTATCAGAACTCTCGAAGGATATACGCCGACAAGAGCAAAACACTTTCCGTTCTGGTACGTCGACTGCAAGAAACAGAACTCAGTTTCACTTTGACGACACAGGAGAAGATTTCGGCTGGAAAACAAAGTCTTTTGACAGAAGTAGTTCTTATGAATCGGTTCTGTCTGACGGTTCCGAACTCCTGGATGGCAGTGAGCTAACTACAAAGAAAACTTACAAACAAGAAGTTAATGAAAAATGGATAGAAACAGATAAAAATGAAGATAGTTTCCTAAACATCGCTGACACAAAAGAAAACGGTAAACAGAAAAATGATAAAGAAAAGACATCAGCGAAAGATGGTGATGAAGACAACAACACACAAGTCCGATCTTTGCCATCAAAACCTGATGATTTGGCCATCAGTTCAAAAACTTTAGACCCTTTATTATCGGCTCCAGCGTCATTCGCAGACAAGCAGGTGACAGAAGGTAACTATGGCAACGGCAAAAACGTAACCGTAGCGCCACCACCTGAATTTGACACAACTGGAAGTAAATCGAAGAAGCACCAAGCAGCAAGAACAGGCGAAGAAACCCTTAGCGATGCGGAAAGCTCGGCAAGATCAGAAGAAGAAATCAAAGTCGAACAAACCATAAGTTCAGAGTTTACACCACAAGATTTTGAGAAGTATTTTGTACCGTCAAAGCCAACTGAGTCCAGTCTACCTGAGATGAAGGATGTCACAAAACAGGAACAAGACTCCGAATCAGATAATCTGTTATTAGATTTTATGCCCACCGAAATACCAGATACGAATTCGTTTTCCTATGATGTTACAAAATCAAATTCAGAGTCTACCGACTTTATGCCCACCGAAATACCAGATACAAATTCTTTTTCCTACGATGTTACAAAACCAGATTCAAAATTTACCGACTTGAACAACGAGAAAGACCCTTGTTCATCTCAGTCACCGACCCTGTTAAATCTATTACAAACTAAAGTTCCAATTGATATGATTCCTTTTTCTGATGAAAATGCAGACTGCAACGGTCAGCAGCTATCCAATGAAAATGATTGCGCGGACATTGAATCTGGAGTCCCTTGTTTGGACAGTACAACGGAAGAATTGGTATTCAGTACAACTGATGGTAACAGCACTGAAATGTTTGATCCCGAGGCAATACCATTTTCATCTTTGTTGGAAAGTAACAATTCTGATTCTCCCAAAGATGCAAACTTTCTTGAGACTACTAACAAGGATGAAACTGATAAAAGTGCCAACGAAAACCAGCAAAATTTCAAAACTCAAAATAATGTGGCCGAACCAAGCAATAGAAAAAAATGCAAGGAAGAGTCTCAAGATATCAAGAGTCCTGTGTGTACACGTGATGAACCGAAAGACGACATCCAAGGCAGTCCTGGCCAATATGTTACCTCAAAAGGACCCATACTGGGACAAGAACGTGAAATTGCTATCAGCTCTGGGAAGGATAGAACTCTAGAAGAAATAGATAAAACAAGTTCTGAGGAAGTGCAAACCGAGCCTGAAGAAAACTATGAGCAAAAAGAGATCCCTTTCCAAGCAGTCAAAATAGGAATTGATTCGCAAACGAAGACAGCAACTAGACTACCTACAATGAATGAAACACATTACAGCCATGAGTCAAAAACACGAACTATCGTTATAAGGGAATTTGAGAAGAAAAGTGAACTTGAACAAAACAAAAATAATAGCAAAAAAACCTATCCCGTTGAGTCTGAACGAGTTAATTCTCCGAGGGATTTTGGAAAATTAGCAAGCCCAAATGAAACTAGAAAAAGGATGGGCAATACTGCAAACAATCAAGATATTTTTGATACAGAAAAAGAAACTGAAAAAGTCTTGAAGAACGCAGATGAAGACGGAGAACACTGCCAAAAACCCAGCGAGTTCCTGAAACAATTTGAGAAGCGAATCAATATTAAAGAAAAGCCAGAAATAACTAAACCAAAGCCAGCACAAAGAGCTAGTAAGAGACGCGAGACATTGACAAAAAATTTTGAAAACCACAAAGACGATAGTAACGCACAAGATGACAAACAACCTAAAGAAATGAAACAATCCTTAGGAGAACCTGAGCTATCTCACAAGACTATTCCGCGTCCAAAACCTCGACATAAGCTGGTCGATGAAAATGAAAAAAGAAGCTCAGAAACTCTCAAGACTTCTTCCGGACGAGACGAACATTTAAATAAGCAGCCTAAACCTCCATACAGACCAATTGAAGTGGAGATCGAAATTGAAAAGCCAGTAAAAGAACCATCAGCTGAGTTCCGTTTCAAAAAATCAAGCGAAATTGTGATAGAGATTGAAAGCCAAACACATACCCCTGTACTCGAGCCACACCCACTAAAGCAAGAGTCAAACGAAGCGGAAGTAGCTGTTCCTAGTACAACACGTCAACACGTCCCCAAAGAAAGTTCCAGCATAGGCGCTGATAGCGAAGCAGAACCTTTGGATACAGGAAGACAGCGGGTAATGAAGTTAATAGCCGCCTTTGAAGGGAAAGAAGTCTGAATTTGACGAGCATATCGAATCGGTGCAGTTTTAAAATCATTGTTGCCCTAAAGCAGTAACTTAAGGGAAAACACGTCCCTTAACGATATAATTCCATCGTACAAGTGCTAACAGTGAAGACGAACATGTGGACAATGGGATAGTGAATGTACTGAAGTTGATATCAGCCTGTGAAGAGGAGTAGTTCAGATAAAAAACATCAAATCACTGGAGTTATTGTTCTGAAAGGGGCGGAACAACGCATCCCTAGAGAACTCTTTTCCAACAGACAAGTACGGATAGCCAAGAAATTATGCGAAACAAAATGTTTAAGCTGTTAAAGCAAGAACACACGACGCTATCGCAGACTGAAAAGAAATAACTATTCTGAACGAATTAACCTCGGGTTGTGCCGGATATAGCAAATCTGTTCATTTTCGACAGACACCCATGGCCAAACCAAGATTTTCTTGCACTTTTGCGTTCTTGACTGGTTTTCGGTGATAAATAGACTTAGTTCACCATTTCACGGTACGTTGTTTGGAAAATATGATTATCTGCCTCACACCGTAAACAAGACACGATTGACGAGGCTTCTTTCTCACACTGAGGAACCTTTTATAATGACGGTAAAACTGGAAAACTCTTCCCATAGCTAGTCTTGTCACACTTCCGCCATCTTGGATTGAAAACGAGGCTGGACGGGTATAACAGAGAAAAGATGACGTCATGTGGGCATGCTGAGTTTTTTTGGACGAAATCGTAAGTGTCTACCAAAAATAGTTCTGGATTTTGCCCGTTTGCCCGTCCAGCCGCGTTTTCAATCCAAAATGGCGGAAGTGTTGAGTTTGGTTTGACCGTCCAGCCTCGTTTTCAATCCAAAATGGCGGAAGTATTGAGTTTGGTTTGACCGTCTAGCCTCGTTTTCAATCCAAATTGGCGGAAGTGTTGAATTGTTTTAGTTTGCCCGTCTAGCCTCGTTTACAATGCAGGGATCGCAGATGAAGGGGATGAGGGGAAGACTATATTTTCAGAGGACATTGTTATGTAAGTTTATGCTCTTGATTTTCAGGACACATTTTTATTAATTTATATTATTGGTATGCTAATGTACGCTTATTTCAAACCCCTTTGTTATTTTTCATTTGAGAACCCTGAAGTCGTTTTTTTTCCCTCGTAAAGATCGTGTAACTGCCAAAACTTTGGGATTTTTTAAATCGGATATTTTGTCTAGAGTATACTATTTTACTCATCACTTCTAATGAAGTTACCAATGCAGCTCTGAAAATTAAGTCATTAGTTGATTTCCTGGTTTTACTAATTTCTATTGTAAAATTTCGTTTTAGATGTCATTGCAAAGTTCGTAGAGTGGACTGGTTAGGAAACTTGATGACTTTCTTTGTTCTATATTTTTGTTCTTCTTTTCCCTATTGAAATATGACGTTGAACCTGCACAGATAACAAAAGGCTTTGAGATGTAAATGAGCAAACGGCCAATAGACCGAAATACAGCCCCAAAATTGGCAAAAAAATTAATTTTTAAATCTGAGCAATTTTACAAAGAAATGTATGGTGAAAGGGCATTGCATGCCCTGCAAGCCTCGTTATCATGCTAAACACATACATTTTGTTGCAAAAATTCCACAAAATCATTTAGCTCCAAATATTCATATCTTCGCCCATTTTAGGCCACTCCTCATCAAAACTTTGCATTTTTACTATTATCGATGTGACAGATTTGATGAATTCCGATCTTCGAAAAATGGATAGTTTTCAATGTCAGGTTCACGTGAGAAGAGCCAATAGTGCAATGGAGCATCATATCTACAACACAAGATAATAACCATGACCCTGCACACGATATGAAACGAAGAAACATTGTAATATTCAATATAGTTTGTTAAGTCTACTATCCAGTCCACTCTAACAACTTTGGTTATTGCCACAGCCGAAATACTGTGCGTTCTGCTTTTTATCAACGCAATAAAACATCGACGCTACAAAGATCTGATCTAGGGTTGTATCAACTGTGCACTTTACGCAAAATAATTTTAAGAAATGCATACCGTATTTTCCCGAACAAAAGCCGTGGCGTTTATTAAATTTTGCATGATTTGGGAGCGGCGTTTATTCGGGGGCGGCGTTTATTTAAGATGCTGTTTATTTTTTTAAACAACCAACCGTAACTTTACTTTAAAAATTAAAAAAATATATATATACAGTTCTTTGTCTGGCTGTACCGATCAAGCTTTACAGTTTTAAAACTACAACTTGTTGCGCTTGTAAACGCGTAAGAAATCAGATAAATTCTACGTTGCAGATTTTCGTCTGTGCCTTTCAAACTTTAAAATTACAGTTTTAAACAACTCCGCTCTTCGCTTGTAAAAGGTGAACGTCATAAAATCGATGTTTCAGTTTGTTGTCTGTTCCAGGGTGCGGCGTTTATTCGAGGGTGGCGTTTATTAATAATTTGGCTCTCGGGTGCAGCGTTTATTCGAGGGCAGCGTTTAACCGAGGAAATACGATAACTGTTTTGTTTCTATCGGCCGTATACGTATTCAGAACTCTGTTGGTATAAAATATTTCGCTTGTTTTTAGTCTTACTTTAGACGGCTACCAAGAAAACCAACCAATAAAAAAATGTTTAAAGAAAAAAAAATAGGCTACACACTTTATTTTTAAATAAGAACCAGTAACTGTCGGTTAAGACTGGACTTTTCTTAACTTTTTGGCAATTTGGTAAAATCTTGAGACTGACAATACAGCGTACATTCGCGAACGTAACTTTACTTATTATACGCTTTTTTTTTAAAAGAACAACTTTATAAGAACAATGAGGCTCAAATTTGCCAAAATTTAAGAACAAGCTCAGACTGAGGATTGATAACTAGGAAAGTTTTTGTGGTAGAGAGTAGACTGAAACTTAGCGATACAGCATAAAACATAAAAAGATTCAATGTAAAGACTGCTCAACAAACAATGAAGGTGGTTCGCCTCTAAATTCAGCCGTACAATACATGTGTGGCGCAAGGAGTTTCATTTTCCAATACCTTGTTTTATTTTGT
>JAODFW020451110.1:0-12017 GCA_027575235.2 Palythoa mutuki | reverse complement strand
ACATGGAAGATTGACAGATATTTTGTGACTGACAAGAATTTGTTATCGTTTCTTGACGTACGCCGCCGTTCGGTTATAGGTTTTCACCTGTTTTCACTGCAAACAATACAAGACAATTGATGCTATCTACAGCTTTCTGCATGGTGTTTTCTCTCAGGTTTCGAGTTCCGTTTTTGATGTGATATGTTTTGGAAAAATAATTTGCTCAATGCCATTCGAAGTGGGGGATGGAAACGCACCCATGACCCCGCTCCCCCTTCCCCCAACCTTCTTGCTAATATGCGAAAGTGGGCAATTGATAAAACCTAAACTGGATTCTCGGCTGAATTCAGGGCTAGCATCCCTGAGTTGGCAAGAGTTACAGACCATGTCAGATTATACAATCACTAAGCGAAGAAACAAAACTCGAAAATATTTTTTTTACCGTTTTAAACTAATTTTCCCAGCCAGATGCCGCTCGTCGGCCTAATTTTGGGGGGAAACTGTTTTGGCGGTCAGCTTCACGTATCAACAAACAAGATGTTTTACACATTGTGTTAGAGTTTATTGGTTTGTCAAGAGTTTAATGGAGCAATTGTCAGCAACTGAGTGGCTGTTCGGGCCGCCTAATAACAACCAATGAATTTTCGACACAAAATCGATTTTTGTAAAATTTTGTGTTCTAAAAAGATAATTAATTTATGTGATAAAGAAAAATGGTAATATTTTCATTTGAACCGCTTTATCTATTTTTTCTGAGCACGGTCGGAAAGTACGTAAGTTGCCTTTTCCACCCACAAATTTAGGCGTTGCGGTGTTCGCTCGAGAAAATCGCACATTAGAGAGATTAAGATAGAGGTTTGTATAAACACTGCAAACGGCAAACCGCGGCTAGAAGTTAGCGGTCACGCGTTCGAGGTTTGCTGCACGTTACACGATAAGTTTGCGGTTTACGTGGCCCGAAGACTGCTGGGAAGATTACTCCAATATGGCGGCTGCAAGGAGGTAAAGATAATGCTTCGAAACACTTTTGAGTTGTTTTTCTGCCATTATTTTCATTTTCTTCAAAATTTTAAAACTACTGTGATATACTTGAAGCTGAGTGATTACTGCCTTTTGTTAACAGGAGAAATTTTGGCCAGCTATCGGAAGTAATGATGTACGATCTTCTTGAGAGCAGTAGCAGTTCAAGTGCGAGTGATAGTGAGGATGAATTGGATGTGCTTTTATTGGAGTTGGCTACTACTCCGAGCCGAGAACTTGGACCCCACGTTAATTTAGATGGCATGAGTGAAATCGACTGTAAACTATTATTCAGGTATAACAACAGAGACAGAGTTGTGCTGGAAATGTTCGTGTCCTGCAATTATTTCAATCACTCTTACGTTTTCTTTTTGTTGATATCTTGTACAACTTGTCAACTTGTACCGTTCACAGATTTGAAAAGGTCGATATTCCACGCCTCAAGAGTGCGCTACAATTACCAGCATATTATATATGTCGAAATGGCACGTGTTCCACAGCCATAGAGGCTTTACTGATATTGCTGCGCAGATTAGCCTATCCAAATCGTTGGTGTGAACTCGTTCCTCTGTTTGGAAGAGCCGAACCAGAATTGAGCATCATTTTTAATACGGTAGGTGGCCAACATAAAAAATGAGGTTTTTTAAAAAAGTTAATATCTATATTATAAAATATTTATAATACTGATAGGTGATGATGATCAAATACAGGGTTTGCACAGTCCTTGAAAATCCTGGAAATGAATAAGCCCAGGAAAGTCCTTGAAAATAATTGGCTGGGGTCTTTGAAAATCCTGGAAGGGGAAAAATATACAGCAAGTTTCATTTGAAACAGAAGGTCCTTGAATTTGCTAGAAAATCTGGAAGTCCTGGAAAAATCCTAGTTGAATTTCACATCAAGTTAGGAGTGGGGACCCTGGCAATAAATTTTACTCCCCAAAAAATTAATGGTCCTTCTAGGAAAGTACACACTCCCGGTCAAAGATCCTTGTGCAACAGAGAAGGAAGCTGTTGGGGTGCAAGCATTTTTGACGTATTCCTTTGACAATAGCAGTGGAGGGGGGAGTATAAAAAGAAGAAACCATTTTATTGGGAAGGAGAGGGGGCTATAAAAGGGGTCACCAGCCTGGGGTCACCAGTCTCTGGAGGTCATGGTGGGTCCCTGAAGAGTACAGTTGTTTTGACCAGATCCCCTAAATGTTTTCAAATCATAGATAATGGATGACATCCACAATCGATACAGTCATTTATTGGATTCTCTGGATCTCATATGGCTCGACACTGGACTGTTTTCAGAAGTTATTCATGGCAAAGGAGCTCCTCTACAACAGTGCTGGGGTTTCATAGATGGAACAGCACGACCAATAGCAAGACCTATCCATAGTCAGAGGATTATGTTTAGTGGCCACAAAAGAACACATTGCGTTAAGTTTCAGGTAAAATAAGTTACGTGTTGTTGATGTTGAAAAAATTACATTACTAAGCAATTGTTTTGCTTGTATGTACTTAAGCAGCTGAAATATGACAGCCAAAGCTTGATTTTGACATAGATGAGAGGATGTTTTCCAATTTGGCAGCTATCATTTGCCAAGACTTTTGTAAAATCAAAATGCAAAAATAGAGAAAATTAACATGGGAGCTAAACTGTGCACCCTTAAAAATTTATACTTGATGACAGTACACTGTACGCAGTTGAAGGTTATTGTTGAACACTACACACAAACTACTTAGAAACACTTGCCATAATGCTCAAGAAAAAAGTGGTCAGTATCAAAGTTTTCCTCAGGTTTTTGACAACAATTTCTCTTCTTGCAGTCAGTTCAAGCACCCAATGGACTAATAGCTCACATGTTTGGACCAATTGAGGGACGGAGGCATGATGCTTTCATGCTTGGTATGAGTGACCTGTTGCCCAAACTGCAAGGTTTTGTTCAACCTAATGGCCAGCCCTATGTCATCTATGGAGATCCAGCCTACCCCATTACATGCAACATCTTGGCACCTTTTCGAGGAGTCAATCTAACTATTCATGAACAAGAATTCAACAGAAAGATGAGCAAAGTCAGAGTGAATGTGGAATGGGGCTTTGGAAAGATCTGCCAGAATTTTGCTTACTTGGATTTTAAAAAAAATCTGAAAGTTCTACTCCAGCCAGTAGGAAAATATTACCTAGTCGCTACCATTCTGATCAATTGTCATACTTGCCTATACGGATCTCAAACAAGCTCATTTTTTGAGCTGGAACCACCAACACTTGAAACATACTTGTCCAATCAATGAACAGGCAGGCCTTAAAAAATCACATTTTTTTACTTTGGTTATAAAATGTTGCATTCTTCTTAGGGCCTGATTACATGGCGAATTTCAACCCAGGCTGAAATTTCAATCCGGCTAACCGGGCTGAAATTTTGTTGCAATTACATGACAAACTTCAGCCCGGGCTGAAATATTAGTCTCTGCACCAAATATGAAATTGCGCGCAGAGTCTTGGGAGAATCAGGTAACCATATTATTTCCTGCTTTTCAGCCCGGGCTGCAAATTTCTTTTCGATTACATGAGATTTTTTCAGCCCAGGGCGCAATTCAGCTTGGGCTGAAAATCCTAGCCCATTTTGACCAAACCGGGCAATTGACAATGTGATTTTAAGAGGATTTCTTTCAGAAGCCAGGCTGGAATTTCAGCCCGGTTAGCCGGACTGAAATTTCAACCCAGGCTGAAATTCTCCATGTAATCAGGCCTTTAGCAAAAGGAAAATAACCACTTTGCATTTTATTGCAACTGCTTCAATCATCGTCTCTGTTACCAGAGATTATGCCGAGAAAACAATTCAATTTCAATTAACAAACTTTACTTGTTGCAGTACTTGTTGCAGGGTTTTGCATGTTACATTAAAAAGACATATCAACATTAACACATACCGGTATACAGGGATTTTCCTTCTCTAAGCATATGAATAATGATGTTCACCTGTTTTGAAATGTGCTCACCTGAAAATGCTGGCCCACAATATAAACAAAAGATACATGTATGGCCCTAGTACGAATATCACACTGTACTTAAAGGGCCCTAGTCAGCCACACCTTTGTTTTGGTTTACATGAGAGAATTTGGCTATTATACTTTATTCGGAGCCAGTCGAAACAAAGAAAAATCACTGTGAAACTACTCAAGATAATTAAACATACCTTTAGGATCATAGGTTGCATTAAAATAATAAGAATTCGCTTCATTATGCTATATCAATAATTTCGATGTCATCGAAAATGGCGAACGCTGACTAGGGCCCTTTAAACGAAGATTCACTGTTTCCATGCTGTCTTATTTTAGGAAAGCAAGCTGGTCTGTTCTTGCATAAAGTGTTGACACATTAATTTATACAATCCCCCAAAACAGAATAGCAGATTCAGATGGTTAATGAGGGCATTTTGCTCCTAGCTCCCTTTTGTGGTGCCCAGTTCAATGTTGATGAGCAGACATTCAATACTGATGAGATGGACAAAGTGTGAACAAGTGTAGAATGGCGCTTTTCGAAAAAATTCTACATTATTTTGCATATTTAGATTTTTAAAAAATTCTCTGGGAGCATACATGTATCTAGCGAATCAGTAAAACAGACGATAGTTCAAAACTTTATTTTCATTTATAAATGTTGAATATTTCATATTTAAGATATTCATTTGAAGATATTTCTCTCAAGGTCATATAATAGAAATACTGGTACATGATTTTTTTACAAAATTTTCATTTGAATACATTTACATATATTAGATATATTTTTGAATATATTTCTTTCAAGGTTTTAATAAAATTGTGAACCTTGGATAACTGTATCAATTGAATAAAATAATATATTATCACATGTCAAAATTGATATACATGTATGAACCAACTTTTTTCAAGGAATAAAACAAACACTTGTCAGTTAAATTTAAGAATCTTATGTGTACAAGTCTATCATGAAAGTGTTTCTGCTAAGAAGAGCAATCACTTAAATTATCTCATCTTGTTTAGAATGTCCAACATTGCCCTTCGTTCCTGCATCTCCAATTCCAGTCGCAGCTTTCTCTCTTCTGATTCTTTCTCAAATTTCTGAACTTGAAACTGCAACTCCATCTTTTTGAACTCAATTTCTTTTTCCTTAAGAATGGCCTTTTGATCGTATTTCTCAGCCAGCATTTCCACTGCACTTAGCTTTCCCACTCTTCTTTTCTTGCAACCTAATAATAGCAGAGGTGACTAACTTTATTGAACACGTATTGCTAATTGGGGAGTTTATCATACCTATCAATCAAATATTGGCCTGGGAAGATTGGGGGGAGGGGGGGGGGCTGGGGGCAGACAGGGGTAGGGATTTAAGATTGCTTCTGCCATCACAGGAGAGTAAATTATGACACATAACATCTGCCACCACAAGGATAAAATACAGAAAATGCTTTGGTCAGTTTTAAAATTTCTACCCCTACTGACCCCCTCCCAGGTAACAAGATGCATAGGTGCATTATTTCAAAATACCTTTCCCTTTTTTTGGTGACTCTTCATCTGATGAAACATCTTCATCCAAGTTTTCCAAACTAGTACTGGACGAACCACTTCCATCGCTTCCATGTCGTCTCTCTAATTGTACAAAACATAAAGCATCAGTAAAGTGACTGTACTGTAAAGAAGGTCTGGGAAATAAATGAGGGACTACCCAACCACCACACACAGACACTCGTTTGCCCCATGTGTACAAAATTATCAACTTAAGATTGATAGCCAGCCATGGCAAATTGTTAACAGGTCTGGGGAGGGGGTAGGGGACTGGAGTTTTAACTGACTGTCAAAACAAAATTTAAAATGTTGGGTTTAGCCATAGTTAGTCGAGCGATTCAACCAATCTCCCATGTCCAGTTGTCCATGGCAACAATATACAGTCATTCTCATTAACACGAAATTGAAAGTAATACAGACACGTTTCAGTTAATAAGCTAACATACTGGCCATCCCTTCCATGGCAGCACGTCTCATTTCCTCTCCTGCCTTTTTATCCCTCTCCTCCTTGGCTTTCTTGGACTCCTTTTCCTTCTGTCTCGCCTCAGCAAAATCTCTGCGGAAAGTCACTATATCTTCGCAAAGCTGTTTCAATTCGGTGAACTCGTCCTCGGTTCCTGACCTAAAATATTAAAACACTTATTTAACTGGAAGCTCGAAGCTTCTCTATAAATAATCAGAATAAGGAGGTACCTTTTCAAAGATCTAGATTCTTCGGATTTGTATTTTTCAAGAACTCTGTCCATACGCTCTCTGCAACTACGGCCTGTTAATTCTACAGGCTTTTCTGGGGTTGAAAAGTGGTTGCTGAGCTTTGCAGCGATAAGATCCCAATCAGATGACTTCTCAGGCCTGGCTGCATCCACTTCTATAGCAAGGTCAATGTCGTTCTGAACTAACGGCCATCTGAACGGCGCCATTGTCTACAAGATGCAAATCAACATAATTCTAACTATGTTTGCTTACATCTTAATTTAACTGTTACTATAAACAGCTATTTTATTCAAAGGTATTATCTATTGACTAAATGTGTCACAAATATCTTCTTATCGATACAGTTTTACTGGAAGTAAGAACCACTAGTGGCTCGGCAGCCATGTTGCCCGAAACTGAAAAAAGCGGTCGCGATTCACAACATCATTGAAGCTCACGAATTGCACCTCTGCGCTAAAACCATATTGAATGAAAATTACAGATGTTTATCAACTATTCTACACTCCCCTTACGCGAAATGTTTCAAAATAAAAGCAAAGAAACCTTGAAGTAAATGACTTACCTGAAAACCGTCTTCCTCACGTTCAAACACGAACTTCAAACCGCAAACCTGACGGCGGGACTTGGTCACGTGACTTCCTGACGTCCGCGGTTCGCGGGAAATGCTGAAAAACCTCTATCTTAATCTCTCTATTCAATATGTGCTTGATGTGTATGCTTGTGCAGTGTATATATTTGATTATATATCTGAAGCTCAAAACAAAAAGATATTATTGAGCTGTTGTGGGAAGCTTGTACTGAAGCAAGACAAGGAAAGAATTCTTCTATTAAACAGCAAGTTAGAGATATAGGCAGTCAATTTGTTAACAACATTGAAATAAGTGCCAAAGAAGCTGTATATATTGTACTGCAGCCGCCTATGAGAAAGGCTTCTCGACATATTGTATTCATTAACACCTCGCCTCTAGAGAAAGTGTAGAGCTTTTGAAGCCATTTAATGATATCAAAGAAATGGATGATGACTGTGAAGAAATTTACACAAGTGGATTGTTAAAAAGATGTACTAAACGCCCAGTTAAACTAGAAGATAAAACTCTTGCAGACTGGGTGGCATGGTATGACCCAATTAATTGAATACTATAAAACAGCGCTGGTGCGTTGCTACTGCCCTGATGACCCTTGGTTATTTAAATCAATATGTGTAAAATGTAGCTCCGCGTGTCTCCTAGACAGGACCATTTCATGTTATTTTTAGATTATAGCTTTTTTTTTGTTTTATCTTAACTAGTACTTTTGAAACGGTTTTTGTTCCTTTTAAAATGGGCCCACAGTTATTGGCTTCCGGCTGTTGTGGTGTCCCGGTCTACAGTCCATGTATATTTGTATATTATATGTTACGTATTTTCTTTTATTATATTTGTCAATGTTTCTTACGTAGACGAAGCCTAATAAATAAATGAATAAATAAAATAACAGGAATCAAGAGAAAACATGATGATGATTACCAAATACCAAAAACTACCCCACGGCAAATCAAGCAAAAATCATCAATTAACTTCCCATACAATGAATCTTCTGCAACCAACCTAATGGGTATCAAAGATGTTCTTACTGCAACACTCTATCAGCAAGTAGACATGAAAGTTAAAGTTATTTTGAAACCAGAAACCAAACATAAAGTTATTGTTAATGGAAAAACTATATACAATAATGAATGTCTTGTTGCAGATGAGACAGGGTCTATGAAATTAACCTTATGGGAAGAAGCTCTTGAGAAAGTTCAGGCGGGAAAAAGCTACCACTTTCAAAACATGAAGTGAGAATCTGTTGATGAACATTATGTAAACACAAACGATTCAACCACAATTACTTCAATTAACGATATTGCACATGTACCCTAAAGTCACTTGAAATGTCAAACAATTTAATCGTTGGTCAGTGCCTTAGTGTGGACATAAAACGACACTCGGCATGTACTGTTTGCAATGCTACAATAGAACCTCTTCCAAAAGGGGAGTCTCCTACGTGCAAAAAAGGCAATATGACAATATTAACCGAGTTCTTAAAGCCAAAGTTTGTGTGCCAATTAGTTATAAAAGCGGAAGATAAGCTTTTACAACAAATTGGCCCTTGAAAGTTTTCTCAAAATATCAAATGTAGAAAAACCCCTGCCACAGTTATCTTTAACTGAGTTGAAAAATATTCTTCTCCGTGGAAGACAAATGAGAATGATAGTCGACAATACTGCTAGGCTTTTGGTGCACTTCTTACAGTTAGGGACTCCCGTTTAGCAATAAAAACACAGCAGCTGTTTTAAACGGTCACTTTCTTGAAGAGTTCGTTTTGTACAACTTGGTTTCAACAACATTGAAGAATGTGTGCCGTATCAGGCCTTACATTTAGAGTTTCTTGTTATCAGTTCAAATTATTTGATTACAGTGTCAGTTAAATCTTTTCTTAAAAAAATTCCAACAATTTATACATTTAACAGAATGATTGCTTCAACTATTCAATAAAAATATATGTTCCAATAAAAACTGGTATTGTTTCTTAGTTCTTTCTTTTGTTGCCTGTAATGGTCTACTTGCTACAAAAGTAGACATAGTTATGGTTATGGTTATGGTTAGAGCAACTCATTAACGTGCGGGATATGCACTATTGTAGTCAAAGTCAGGGGATCATGAACCCCTGTCAAAGTGTAGTAGGCAAAAATACACAATATACAGAACAAAAGAATCACAGTTCTAAAAGTGTATTTCACAGGTTAATGAGAACTTTGATGGACGTAACAACATTCTTCAGTTTCATCATGATAATTTATTGTTCTGAAACTTACATTTTTCAAGGTGTCCCGCCTCAAATAGAATCAACCGCCCTCTCTCAATCTACAATCAGATTCCATCAATAGCAATAGCTATTGTTATATTTTCATTTATGCTAAATCAGATTGGTTTTGTAATTTATCTACTCGTATAATCATTTCACTTGACAATGGTGTCATGAAGACACCGAAACGTCGTGGTAAAAAATCAGTAATTCGTTTTGTATCTTTCGCCTTTATAGTACCAATAAGATTATTGGATGACAATACCATACACCGGTACAATTCAGTATACCAGTGAGGTTATGGCAATACAATACCATACACTGGTACAATTATATGTAAGTACCAAGATACATACCTTGCCAAAACCATTTTATACCCGTTTTCGTATATTCCACACAGCTTTTGACATGTTTTTAAACAACCTTTATTGGTATTAATTGTTTTAGCAACCTAGACATTTTCACATATTTATTTTCACAAACTAGCGCCGCAATAGGCAAATCATTGAATCATTACCGTTGTTCCAATCTAAGATATGTTGTTGCAATTAGTTTGGTAAGACAAAAGCACGATATAAACAAATCTGTTTATTCAAGGTTGCTTCAGTAAGTTGCCTTTTTCTGATCGCGGGGCTAGGCGATTTAAACAAAATGTTCAAAGTCTTGAAAGCTTAAAAGGCAAATTACCATTATATTAATACTGAGATCGCAAAACACAACAAGAAATTCAAACCGATAATATGAATGATTAAAAAATAATATGGTGCAATATACTTAGGAAGAACTCTTTAAAGCGTCCAAGGAATAGATATTTGCATGGGATTCCTCACCTTAAACGGCGGGACTCAAATTTTGCTTGAGACTTCAATTCTCAACGATGTTTTGTGTTGTTGTCTTAACCAATACCAGCCAGAACTGAATCAGAGTAGTATGAGTTGAAACTAGGTTAGTTTGCACTAAACTGACGAGCAACTCGTCTTGCTTATTTACCAACTGTACAGGAGTAAGTTAATTGGTATGATACCACACTAACTTAATTCTGTTTTTCTTACGGGTTAAGATACCAGACTTTTAGAAAACAATTTCGTCGCGAAGGAAAACAATAACTTGGGGGTGGCAAAGGACCCTTTCTCCTAATTAAATGCTCAATTTTTAAGCCTCATGCCACTTCATTCTCGGCTTCTCACTTTTTCCTGAAAAAAGATAAATGAACAAAAATATCAGTTTAAAATAGATCCATTTGGTGGCAACAAGAAGTGGTCGACAAATGGACATCCTCTCTGGCAAATGGACATCCTGGTTTGTTGTGATTGTCAAAGTAGTAATCTTTCCCAATTTACTGTTCATATCGTATTGTAGGAACAGCTGTTAGTTACTCCAATTCCACAAGTCGTTACTTCAGTACAGCGGTTTCTGCAGGAAATACACCAAAACGAGGCTATCTTGCCAAAACTCAAACAACACTACTTTGATTGGCCCCGTTGTTTCGTTTCCATGCAGAAAACTATTGTAGTATGATAACGACTTCAGGAACTCTGGAATTAGTTTCTTTTTGTACAAATTTACATCCCTATTAATTATAATTATAAGTTTACTTCCCTGGAATGTGAACTGAAAGGCCTACTCACTGATTATTTACAGCAATGCAGTAAGATTGTGAACTGGCAGTAGTGATTGTGTAACTATCAGTAGTGATTGTGTAACTGGTAGTAGTGATTGTGTAACTGGTAGTACTGATTGTGTAGTGATTGTGTAACTGGTAGTAGTGATTGTGTAACTGGTAGTAGTGATTGTGTAACTGGCTGTAGTGATTATGTAACTGGTAGTAGTGATTGCCTACCTGGCAGTACTGATTGTCTAACTGTCAGTAGTGATTGTCTAACTGTCAGTAGTGATTGTCTAACTTGCAGTAGTGATTGTGTAACTGGCAGTAGTGATTCTGTAAGTGGCTGTAGTGATTGCGTAACTGTTAGTAGTGATTGTGTAACTGTTAGTAGTGATTGTGTAACTGGCTGTAGTGATTGTGTAACTGGTAGTAGTGATTGTGTAACTGGTTGTAGTGATTGTGTAACTGGTAATAGTGATTGCCTACCTGGCAGTACTGCCTGTCTAACTGGCAGTAGTGATTGTCTAACTGCCAGTAGTGATTTTTGTAACTGTCGGTAGTGATTGTGTAACTGGTAGTAATGATTGTCTAACTGGCAGTAGTGACTGTGTAACTGATAGTAGTGGTTGTGTAACTGGCAGTAGTGATTCTGTAAGTGGCTGTAGTGATTGTGTAACTGGTGGTAGTGATTGTGTAACTGGTAGTAGTGATTGTGTAACTGGTAGTAGTGATTTCGTAACTGGTAGTAGTGATTTTGTAACTGGCTGTAGTGATTGTGTAACTGGTAGTAGTGATTGTGTAACTGGCAGTAGTGATTGTGTAACTGGCTGTAGTGATTGTGTAACTGGTAGTAGTGATTGTGTAACTGGCAGTAGTGATTGTCTAACTGGCCTAGATGATTAGGCATTCAATCAAAATAACAAAGGTCGAAGTATAGTGCCTTGAGAAACACTAGAACTTGCATGGGAAGATTTTGAGGAATTTACAGAGCAAATTACGGATTGGCTGCCCTGAGAAACGGACCATTACAAGAGTGATGGGGGAGGGAAATAGCTGCTTTCAAATCATGCTTCTTATTCTGGCTTAAATCAACACTTTGGGAAGTTATATATATATATTAATACATGTCTAATCTGGACTTTTCGGGGGTGGCTCGTCATCTAGGCCTATTATGTCCTGTTAGATTTATTTTATTGTATTTTAAAAATAATTTAAAATTAGGCTTTAAAACACAGTTATCGACATATGCTTGTTTTATTGTTTGTTTTAATGCCTTATTTTAAATTATTTTATCTCGATGGCGAATTTTTTTTTTGTATTTTTCCTTTGATCACTGTCAT
>JAODFW020450098.1:0-12019 GCA_027575235.2 Palythoa mutuki | reverse complement strand
AACCATGCAAATGTACAGTATAGGCAGTTCATTTTTTGTCAAGCTAAACTTAACCAACATTTTTTGTTTCCAAAATAAATTTCATGTTCCATTACCAGGATTGATCCTATGGCAAGTGTTTCAGAACCCTTTCAGAAGGAGAGACCACAGACCCCAGCAACTCGGACAGTTTATGTGCAAACTGATTACAGAGACAGTGAAGCTCAAACAGACCCATATACCCCTGAATATGTTGTAAGACCGGGATCCCAACCAGAACTATTAACTCTAGCAACTCTCTCTTATGGTAAGTTATTTGCCTTAACATTTATCAGGGTAATAAAGGGGGTGCCAGATGAGGAAGCACTGGCTTATTTTGAACACTGTAACAGATTATGATAAAAGATTTTCTGCAGAATTACGAATCACAAAAGCCATGTCGATCTGATATTTTTAAATACATGATAATGATTATAATTACAAGTCCGAGAAAGGAAAACATCATTCAACCTGAAGATCAGACTCGTTTTTTAATCCAAAACTTGGATTTCTGAATGATTTTTTCCTTTCTCGGACTTGTAATCATTATTACGAATCACAAATTTAGTTTAAGGGCAATAACTGATCTACACCTAATAGCGTATAGCAACACACTCAGGTGAATTGTAAAAAAAAATATTAAAACAAATTATTTGTCCATGTTAGTTTTCTGATTTACTTATCAAACTCCAACAGGACATGGCCTGCCTGCTGGACTTGCAGAAGTTGAAATGATTGAGAGGGCAAGAGCCAAAAGGGCTTGGTAAGTCTCCAGATTATAATTTACAGCTCCAGTGTTCATTTGATTAAAACTTTTATAGGCGTGACTGCAGGGACAATGTGGAGGAAGTCACAATTTCTGCACACGTTTGCTGATGGTAGCTTGCAGCCACTATTATTGGCCACTATGGCCACATGGATAGTGGTATTATATTCCTTGCATTTACCCTTAAATAAAGTGAGCCTAATTATTAGCATCCATGGATATATATAGTTCAGCATTACTGTCATAGCTCTTCAGCACGACACAGAGATTTAGAAGGGAAGTTTTCCCTTAGTAATTGATTGGAAGGATCCACTGAAGATTAAAGGCCCTTCAATAATGTAACAGCTTTTTTTGTAACCCATGCAGTATTTCAGAATAAATAGTTAAAAGATATAATTTCCAGATTTCACCTTATACTGTATTTCAACAATCCAACTCAGATGCCATTCCCTTCTAAAAACAAAAACAATTTATTCATGATTCTTCTCCATAATGCACAGGGAGGCAACATTGCCACCACTGAGTGATGTCGAGAATCTTGACAAGAGGAGGAAAATGATGGATGAACAAGAAAGGAAGGAATGGGCCTTTCGAGAAAAGGAGATTGAGAAGTAAGTGTCTCATGTTCTATTTAATTTTTTCCTCTGCTGAATAAATTAAAGATAGCAACTGCTAAAATCTGACAAGCAATAAATAAAGTCAAAATACCAATATGTAATTTTTATAATATGCTCCGAAATGTTGCCAAATTGCATAGTTTTTCGCACTCAGCAGGCTTAGAAATATTACATTGCTCTAGCTTGCAACATTCCTTAACCAAGTTTTTCTCTGTGATGTCAGTGCAAACAAATATTAATTATTGGTTCTTGGCAAAAAGCACAGGCAGAAAACAAAATGACAGACAGAAAGTGAAAAGGTGGACTTTTCGACGTTATTTGTAACAAAGAAAGTTTCGTTTCTTGTTATTTTTCTGTCGCACACGAGAAAATGATAAGGTGTCAACCGGCAATGAGTTGTCAATAACAATCTCACAGTTTCCGGGAAAACATCAGTTATTGACAAACAAATTTTTCCTTCGAAAATCGCGACAGTGTTTTATAAGAATCATAATTCTTTTGGAGCATAGATTGCTGCTTGAAAACTCAGGATTAAAATCAAGCAACCTTTGATCAACCCGGCCTTGCATGGCTGAGTGTATCTGTCCAAATATCATTTATTAATAAAGCCTCTTTTTGTTGTGCTACTTCATTTTTTATTTGAAAAAGATATGTAAATAGTGTCGTTTATAGTCCACATAACAAATACCAAACAAAAGATAACTCGTGGTGAGTTTGTTTGTCTGCTTACCCGATATCAGAAAAATATTAAAATTAAAGCACAACAACAGAAATTCGGAAGATTAAACAGAAATTCAAGATATTTCTTTTTTTCCATTGTAAAATTGACCAAACTGGCAAACGCTTCCTATATTTTAATTATTTTTAATTTACTGCTTCACACCTGTTACTTAACGAATATGGTTTTATGAAATGGAATATTTACGCCAGGAACAACACGCAAACAAAAATGAAATTGTGTGAAAAAATAACTTGTTTCTTCGCACGTTGCAACGACTAACCAGAATATCATTATCCACAGCAAACTTTGCCTAGCAACTTCTTCATTTAAGATTTACTAAGGTTGCAATATACTAACTAACTAGGTTTTAAGTACTAACGAAAGACGAAATAACTCATCAGTTCTCCTAACGGTTACACTTCCGTAGAAATATAGAAGTGAAGCTCATCATACAAGGCGTTGTTTTCTAGCTCTTAACATTCTGAGTTGTAAATTTAGCAAGCCACCTGTAATTTTGCCTGAGCGTTCTTACGACGTATGCAGTTCCTTGCGTTTTCTATGCTTTAATAGTACAATAAGAAGTCGTCTTGGAGATTTTACTTTTGACATAACTTTAGTAAAAAAAAGGAAATAATGAGAAGAGAAAGAAATTAGTTACTAAATTGCTTCATCCACAAACACAAGCTGCGCTTAACATAGATGTCGATGGCCAATTTCGTGCCCGTTATGGAAAACATCCAAATTTATTCAGTAAGCCCCTCCCATTGGAAATTTAAGTCAGCTCTTCGTTATAAGGTTAAAAGAAACAAGAATTAAATTTCTCCCTCCATGAGCACATACTGTGATAAACATAGATGTTGTCGGTCAATGCTGCCAGTTATGAAAAATTAAAGTACAACCTAACAATAGAAATTCGGAAGATTAAAAAGGAAATTTAAAGAAATTTCTTTTTTTCCACTGTTTAATTGACCAAACTGATAAACGCTTCCTATAATTCAACTTTTTTTAAATTTACCGCTCCACACCTGTCACTTAACGAAGGTGGTTTTATGAAATGGAATATTGACGCGAGGAATGACATGCAAACAAAATGAAAATGTGTGAAAAAATATCAAACTTGTTTCTTTACACGTTGCAGCGATCGACCAGAATATCATGATCCACAGCAAAGTTCGCCTGGCCTCTTCTTTATTTAAGATTTACTAAGGTTAAAATATAGTAACTTTGGTTTGAAGTACTAACGAAAGACAAAATAACTTATCAGTGCTCCTAACCGTTACACTTCCGTAGAATACAGAAGTATAGCTCATCAAAAAACGTACACGTTGTTTTCTAACAGTTAAGCATGCCACCTGTAATTTTGCCTGAGCATTCTTACGACGTTTTGAGTTCCTAAGAAGTGATCTTGGAACTTTTACTTTTGACATAACTTTAACAAAAAAAGGAAATAATGAGAAGAGAAAGAAATTAGTGACTAAATTGCTTCCTCCATGAGCACAAGCTCTGATGAACATAGATGTTGTCGGTCAATTTCGTACCACTTATGAAACACATCCAAATTGATTCAGTAAGCCCCTCCCATTGAAAATTTAAGTCAGCTCTTCGTTCTAAGGTGAAAGGAAACAAGAACTAAATTACTTCCTCCACGAACACAAGCTGTGATGAACATAGATGTTGTTGGTCAATTTCGTGCCCCTTATGAAAAACATCCATATTTATTCAATAAGCCCCTCCTTTGGAAATTTAAGATTCCCGCTCAGGGCATATACCAATTTTTTCTGACAGTTTATTCTTTCTTTCATACTACTGAACAACATACATTGATATATGTTTGTATATAGGCTTGGGCCGAGCAGCTTGTTGTTTCATATATGCCTCACATTTGGTATTATTCAGTTGATCTGAGCCTTATGTTGAAGGCGAAACACACTCCAGTAGTATTAGGCTGCATTTGCATTTCAGAAAAAATTGGGCCCCGGGAATCCTCATGCATTAACCTACTCAACTAATCATGAAACTGCTACATTGCCAGCATGGTGATCCCTGATTGTGTAGTGGTTAGCACTCCTAACTAGAATACAGGGAGACGTGGGTTCGATTTCCGCTTGGGGCATATACCAATGTTTTCTGACATCTGTTTATTCTTAACATTTAACAAGTTTTGTATTGTGAAACTTTTTTTTATACTTTCTGTTGAATTTCAGGAGATTGGAGAAGACTTAAGGAATCGTGGTCACGAATATGGTGTAACAACAAAGCGACCTCGGAGATGTGGTTGGCTTGACCTTGTCATGCTAAGATATGTTCACATGATAAATGGGTTTACAAGGTAATCCCAACTTGCATTACGTACTGCAGAATCAAAGCAGGCCTAGTAGAGCCAGTGTTGGACAAACTTTTGAACTCATAAAAAATTACTGCTAAATACATACAATTTTCACTGTAACTTTAGGTACATATTTTTTGCTAATTTCTCTGAAAATGTGCCAAATCGCATTTCGGAGAAGCTCAATTTTAAAATTCCCTTGGAGGTGTATCCCCCTGACCCTCCTATCCTACCTTTGGCACTCATTTTCTGTACATAATGGCAGGACTAACTCTGCAGTGCTCCCTCTATGCCTGCAAAGTTTATCACATACTACAGTTACCAAGTATCCCCCGAAGTGGAAGTGACTAGTGAGTAATTATTCACCGAAGTGGAGGCACCGACACTGAGGGGGATAATTGTTTTAGTATCAACCTAGCAGGTGAATAGCACTTTTTAAAAATATAATTTATTTAAAAAAATTTTAAAAATCAGGGCAAAAACAAATTTCACAACCAGTCTTCCATGATCTGTTTCATGCGCGAGTATGTGATCACATTCAGTTCAGTTGAAGTCATATCCTCGATAGCTGTTTCAAACTCATTTTGTTGCTCAAACCATGATGCAAAAAGTATTTTCTTTTGTTAAACGTTGTATTTTTCTTCGTGTTTACATGGACATGGATGAATAGAAACATTTGTAAACAAACTTGAAATGTCGATAGTTTTTCTCAGCCGCTGGCTGAGAAACAAAGCAAACAGCTCTGCTGTTGATATTAAGAGAAAAAAAAACTTACCATTAAACACTGAAACACCAAATTTTGTAGCTTTATTTGTGTTTAAAGGGGTTCCTTCCTTGTTTATTTTAAAAATTTCTTCTTCCGAAATTGAAGCAAAACGGGAAGCCATTTTTTCACGGATGGGTGACCGAAGTGAATAGTGCAGGATATTCGGTGTTTGATGAACCAATCAGAGCGCACGAAAAGTGCTATTCACCTGCTAGGTTAAGACTAATAACTGATATTTGCCCTCGATTTCAGCTGATAACTGATATTGAGGAATATTTATTTATATTTGGCCTCAATTTTAGCTGATAACTAATATTGAGAAATATTAACCGATATTTGGCTTCAATTTTAGCTGATAACTGATATTGAGGTATATTAAATGATATTTGACCCAAATTTTAGCTGATAATTAATATTGAGGAATATCAACTGATATTTGGCCACAATTTTAGCTGAAAACCGATATTGAGGTAACACCATTCAGACCTTCAGTATAGATTGCGCTACAAAACCCTAGGGGCAAAATATTACTCACCAAGGTTCATTTTTCAGGGGGCAAGGAAGATCTTTGTGAAATTGAAAAATAAACGATCCGTAGCCAACCAGTGACAGAGACAAATCCATTTCCTTGGGCAAACTGTTTACTACACTGAATTGACACCTCACAGTGACGTTCTTTGTACCCCTAAGGGGAAACTTGTGTTGCTTGTTGTACTCTTGGCCTTCCATATCGTACACGTGAAAACTCTCAAACTTGATAATGTCAGATGATTTATTGGCTAATGAAATAAAAGAGAAGCAATGACTCTTAAAAGACGCATACAATATCAGTAAACCGAAGAAAGGTAAATATTTTAAAAGGATTTCATCTGACATCATAGCGGCCATGTTGGTGTACCTTGAACAAAAGAATTTTGATGTTTTCTTTTGTTTACTAGAATACCAACATGGCTGCTCAGTCTTTTGTCTTTGGCGTCTCCGGGGATTATGTGAAAGTGCTCTATTGCTTAATATGAACTGCTGCAGAAGCAGAAGCAGGAAGGGAAGGTATTGCCAAAGAGAAAATTCGTACACTAAAGTTTAACGCTAAAAAAGTCTTAAAATCCATGAAGAAAGTTATTTAAAAAGTATAAAAAACGACGACGTTTCGGCGCAAACACAACGCCATTCTCAAGTCAAATGCTAAAAAATAACTGAATATGAACTATATATAATACAAAAGTGTTAAGTTAAGAAATAAAAATACAGAGCGGAGGATTTTGGGGGGAATCAGTTGATTTTCGGGAGAACAAAAGGCGGGATCATTTGCAAATGATAGCTTTTAAAGGGGGATCATTCAAAATCTAGGGATATTATGGTGTGATATAGCTGCAAAGTACTGAGTCAGTGCACTCAGTCGATGTCAATTTAACACAGTTATTGTCAGTTTGTCATTGTTTGTTTAAAGTCCGTCTTTGAGATGTATTTTCCGGCTGTTTCAATTATTAGCTTATCCAGCTTACTATTTGAAAATTTTGGTTTGTCCTCTTATTACATTATGGAGTGCGAACAGTCAACCATCTGCAAAATCAATTTGTATTAAAAGTACGCTCGCCTGTAAACATGAAAAAAAAAATAAAAGAAGTGTGAATCATAAATGGCAACAGAACCATTGTTATAGAATTGTGTACAAAGCGTCCATTTTGGTGCATTCTCTACATCATTATTCCACTCCTCTTTTTGTTCGTTGATCAAGCTTTTCATTATAGCGATGTTGACGGATTTAAGCTCATTCACTGGACTCAACAAATCAATTCCCTTAGCGTCGTTACCAGTTTCTGCGGAGTCGGTAATTTCTTCTTCATCTTCATCGGATCTAGTCGAGAATTTTCGTGCAGCTTCCTTTCATTACTACTGGACTCTAAAAGGGCTGCTACTTCTTTCAAATTCTCCATAAATGTGTCGCTGAATACATTCCTCTTCATAAGCCAGCATTATGGGTCTAGATGTAAACGCTTTGAGAGCTTTGCCGTAAAGCCAGCATTGATTTTAACGACAAGTTTTTCTGAAAATCTGTTCTTCTCAAAAACTTGGTGGGCGATCTCGACCGAAGATAAGTCAGTTAAGAAGAGTGCGTGCCCTCTGTAGCAGTCGCTTCTCCTTAGTCTTCTTGATTCTTCTATTGCTTTCTTTTTTCCTTCTTGAATTTGCTGCTATCGGCAAGCATGAAGCAGAAGGAATATTCCGTGCCAGGCTGATATGTGTCCGTCCTTAATTTATTATATATAGATGCTGACTGCACTAGTCCTCATGTAAAGCTATAACCTGCTTATACTCGCTTCCTCGAAATATTGCAGCTCACTACTTTAAAAACGGTTCAGTTAAGGGTGTGGTCTTCAAGAAACAGGTTACTCCTTCTACTATGAATGGGTGACTTCAAATCATCCGCAGAATAACATTGAAGTAACATTAACAGTGTTAACACAGAGTCACACTTAGAGACGTCAGTCCTGCTAAAAGGCACTGCGTCTGTATGTGTATCACAGAACGTCGACAGACGACGGGACACTAGATGACTATCTGCCAAGAAAATGTCTGAAAGACTTACACGCACAAAACGCTTAATTAGCATCGACGATTGACAGGACGTTGCCATTGCGAGCTTTTGTCCGATGTACAACATCAAAAAGGAACATGTAACCTTCATTGTTTATTTTAATAACAATAACCTAAGGAAAGATATTGGAGCAAAAGAGGCTAAAGAACTAAAAAGGAAAATAGAGAAACGAAAGTATAATGACTATCAGTGGGACAAACTTATTGAGTGTGGTAAGGTGGAGACGCTACTTGTACGAGAATTTGACCTGTACCCTAAGGATGCATGATCTAACCACTTTAGATCGAAAGCTAGATAAGATTAAGGCAATCCGATGTTATTACTACCGGGAAAAAGTTCAGCCACAACAAATGAGTTATTCAGCGATGGAGATGTAGAATTAAGCAACGATTCAAAAGCTTATTCAAGAGATGACTGTTCGGATTTTTGTTTCAGTGATGATGAAAGTTGTAGTGATGATATTCTCTTTGTTGACTGCTCATCGATGATAATTTTCATTCCAGACGATCAAATAGTAAACGTTCAAGTTTCATAAAGAAAACAATGAAAAATCAGCAAGTAAACAAACAAATAAACAAAATATGAAGGGCGAAGAAACATCAATTTTAAATGAAAAATTTAAAACACTCGCACAGCTGGTGAATAAAAACAGTGTACTGATTTTTACGATGCAAAGGAACTGCGGAGGTCTAACATCAAGTTCAAATTGCAACTGTAACTGCTATAGCATAGGTAGGTTTAAATAGCTGATGTAGAAAATGGGGAGGGGAAAGAGGAAGGGGGGATCACTAAAGTTGCCCCTTCCTGAGAGGGGGGATCACTACAATGTTGTATTGTTGAAGGGGGGATCTGCAAAATTTTATCCGTGCCTGGAAAAAACCCTCCGCTCCCACCCCCAGGCGATAAATAATGACAGGTCCCTAAGTATTCAATTTCGCGCGTATTGAATCCCTTTGAGTATTTAAAGTCGGCAGTATTTAAAGGGCATCGAGCCGACAAGTCGTCCGTCAAACTAATATTATAAAGTTCAGCTTTTGTTGGTGTTGCTAAGATTCTGGATGCTACCTACCTTTACAATGCTTGGATCTGCAGTCGCTGAAGGTAGCCAGAGAAAATGCAATGGCTAAAATACATTTCCAGGGCATCGTCAACGACAGACAAGGAACTATATCACCAAGATAATTTCAAAATAATAGTCGAAATGAAAGTAAAGAAACAGCATCATAAAAAATAATTACAACCACGAAAAATAGACTAACTTCGAATTATAACTTGGGTCCTAGGCTTATAGGGGAATACTGACAAGAGACATCCCATTGGCATTGAGAAATGAATGATTTATTTATTTTGTTTTATTCCCCTAAGCCTCGGACCAAAGGTAGATTTTGAATATATCGAAATTGTTCTATCAATAATAAATAATAATGGTATCAAATACATGAAGAACATTGAACGTTGGCGCTAACATTTATCTAAACGTTTAAAAGTTTTGAAAAGTGTTTAACAATAAAATTCATGTGTCATGGTTAATAATACTAGTATAGAGTATGTGGAGTTATTACACGATGGAGCAAAAATAAGAAAAGTTAAAGTGTAGGTGTTCAACAATAAAATTTATATTCCTTGGTAAATGTTTACAGGTAAAATTATACTGCAAAAAACTCCAATAAATAAAGTCCAAATGCTAGTTTTATACCTTATTTATATTGTGCTTGGATACCACAAACACCAAAAAAATACTTGTTTTCACTTTGCACGCGTTCTTTTGAAAATCGCCTAAGGTAAATTAACGTAAAAAATAAAATCAGATCAATTTATTTTACATCTGCTTTGGAATGTTGTTATAATGGAGTTTTTGTTCGTTTGGACCCGATTCAGACTTATATTTTTAGTCTAATGTTCGATCAGGCTGGTTATTGATGTGTACGTATGGACAATTTGACTGGATATCCGTAATGATTATCAGGTCCTTGATCTTCTGTCTTGTTATTATATCTTACAAACTTGAGGCCAATCCTTTCTTGTTCTCGAATTCTTCGAAACCCACCGCGGTAAAGGTGGGAATTAAATTCTACAAATCATGCAGCGTTCCCTGTTCAAGACAACGCATCCCTTGTAAGTCCAAAGTTTTTGACGAAGCGAATTCAAAAACCGCGAGTTCGTTCAAATTAATTTAAAAACTTGTTTTATCTGGGTCAAGCCGCATCAAGAAACTCATTGTTATGTTTTAAAATTTTTGATAAGGTTTTTCTCAGTCGTTCACAGAAGTAGAAATTTCCTCCTAACATTTCTTCGCAAAAGTTAAGCGAATAAACGAATTTAGGGACGAAATCTTTGTCTTTTAAAACGCAAATACATGACTTTTTATATGGAATTTTGAAAGCGGATATAGAGAAGCTGTAGAAAAGAAATAATCATTCAAAGCAGAATGCAAATTGTTCACAGTTCATATTTTGTTATACTCTTGAATCGCTTGGTATCACAGAATGGGTAAATGACGTTAGAATATTCTTTAAATATACAAGCTTTCTTTGTAAGAACAACTTTATAAGAACGAGGCTCAAATTTGCCGAAATTTAAGAACAATTTAAGAACAAGCTTAGGCTGAAGCTTGATAACTAGGGAAGGTTTTTGAAAGAAAATTGACTAAAACTTAACGACATAGCATATAACATAAAAAGATTCACTGTAAACACTGCTTCACAAACAATGAAGGTATAGGTCGCCTCTAAATTCAGCCGTACAATAAACGTGTGGCGCAAGGCGTTTCATTTTCCAATACCTTGTTTTATTTTGTTTTTTCTTCATTAAAAACCGCTCACAGAAATTAGAACAAAATAAGAACAAATTGAGGCTGAAATCGCCAAAAAATTAAGAATGAGCGAGTAGACTAGTCAATCAAGCAATCGTATCACTTTGGTTTCTTTCGAAAATGATCAATTCCAAAGATGAAAAACTGGTTGATATTTTATTATAGATTTGAAAAACTACTCAATAAAGAATATAAATGAAAAAGAATAGCCAATACAACGTAGAATTTGAATTTTATAGCGAGATATTTTGGATAGTCATACCAGCCTTCATCAAGTATAGGTTTATATTTTAACCTTGCGAGCCCAATTCGACCAATTAATTGATCTAACGTTTACCGGCGGAATTGTTGTTTCATGCATGGGTATTCATTTTATTCAATAAAGAAAACTGTGGCCCAATTATGCAACAAATGTTGAAATGTTAGCGAAAACGAATACGTATGAAAATTGTAAAATACACTTTTAAAATGGAATTAAGTTCATTTCTTACCTTCGTTTGCGAATCCAGATCTCTTTCACGTTAAGAAAACCACAGCGAATCGTCCTTCGGTTCGTAGCTTCAATACTTATTGTTTATACAAAGTATTTTGCATTGCTAATATTTACTTTACAAACCACATATCTTCACAGCGGTGCTCGATTGCCGTCGTAACAAATCTTGAGGGTAAAGAAAAATTCCGTATTTTTTGCACTTTCAATTTTTGATCAAGTTTGCGCTTAAAAATGTCACAGTATAAAATCTTATTTAAAAAGCCAAAATGTTTATGTATATTCTTCAGTTATGATTCAAACAAAAATCATGTGAGTTTTTAGATATTCCATCGAAATCTGGCATTGAAACACACCAAAGAAACGCCAATCATAAACAATAACAAGAAAAATTATATGTAAAATTAAAATTTGATCACGGAAATATAAGCTGTTTTCTCAAGATTTACGTCAAATAACTTAAGCCGGCTACAGACTCGCCTATTTTTACTCGTGCCGGTAGGCGACGAGTTAAGGAATGGACAGCTTTATTTTGTTTTTTTGTGTGACCTTTTTGCATCACCTTTCTGGCGCATTCGTAGTTTGGGCAGTTTTGGGGCTATGTGACTGAATGATTGCATCACAGAGCAGAGGTTGCTGCAAGGACGTTTGTGGGTGCGACGAGGAAGGTGATTTGTCTGTGTTGGTGAATTCTCAATTTATTGCTCTGTTGTATTACGTTTGTTTTATACATTATTCATACACATCTCGTTGCTTTTGAAATGACGACTGATAATGTCAGTCCCTCCCAGTCCCTCCACCACAAACGTTTGCTGACCCGTGCGGAACATTCCATTCCCAAAACTAACCTATCAAAGTTCATCGTCAGAGAGAGAAACTCTGATGTGTCTCAGAGGAAATAATAACA
>JAODFW020449093.1:0-12019 GCA_027575235.2 Palythoa mutuki | reverse complement strand
TTGTATTGTATTTTTAGGAATCTTAATATACTTTAACATTTATTTGTTAATTATTATTATTATTATTATTATTATTATTATTAATTTAATTTGCTATAAGTACATTGTCACTGAAAAGCCCCTATGGGGAGTGTTCAATAAAGTGTATTGTATTGTATTGCATTGTAACTTTGATATAAGAAATTTAGGATTGCAACAGGATTCGAACCCGGAACTCTGTGATATCCGCTCAGTGCTCTGCCAACTGAGTTATAAAGCCACATCTGTTAGGAACAAGTCGTCTAGGCTACTGAGGGTAAAACAACACTACGAAGTGGTTTCTCGGCTATGAAAGATATTCTTATAAAAGGATCTTAGCTATAAATATATTTCGTGTATTCACACTCGTTACCGCTGAATTACTCTACCAACTGAACAACGAAGTCTTTGAATTCTCTTTGAAAAGAAAGAAAATGTCACTCTTCATTTTCGCGTAATTTATTCGTCCCCAGTTGCAGGATAAAAATGCTTGTAAAATCTTGTCTCGATACCCTGGGGCAAAGAGTAAAGATGGAAGGCTAAAGATAACTTGACGGAGGGGAGTATTAAAAGAATAAAAGGTGTGATTCGTGTCTACAGAAGCGATTAAAAATACTGTTGTTAAATGTGACTAATGACACTAGAAAAAGACGAAAGCCATATTTAAAGTGACTAGTTACTCTTTCTCTTTTTAACTCTTTGGGCCCCAAGCACGGCAAATGACGTCTTGTCAAATTTTAGAGTTGAAAATTTGCCTGGGCTGTATGGGTTAAAAGAGGTTCTGTCTTTTTTAAGTAATTTCCTTTGGAAGTCGCCAAAAAATAGAATCCTCAAAGTAATTTTATTTACCTGCCATGCGCACACTGAAACGGTAAACTGCATTTGGCTAAAGATTCCATCAACTTTTTACAGTCGGCTACGGTCAATGGCTCACCAAACTTCACTGCTCCTAATGAAAGAATGACAAGTAATTTATTCACTGAAATGTCTCAAAATTAGCAACTACAACCTTCGAGAAAAATATCTCTTCTCACCATTAGAAAGTTGGTTACTGGTCACAACCGTTTATTGCAATCATATCTAAGGGCTAGGTCGCATGCCAGGAAACATATGACATATAGGTATCGAACCTCCAAGGCAAAACACAACACGACAAAACACCTCTGAAGGTAACCTTAAACTTTAATAACTCACAATGTATTTCTTTTAATAGTTTGAATTTCCCCTACGCCGCTATCTTGAAATGTGACGTATTGCTGTTGTAGTTCCAGTCACCACTCTGGTGAATTCAACAGCAATGAATAAGTATTGCTCTGGTAGCCAACCAAACACGTCACATTTCAAAATGGCCGCGTTACGTGAGAATTTGACAAACTACAGAAAAGACTAAAACAAATCGCTTGACGTGAGCTATATACAGAAAATTATCAAATTTGAGCTGTTGTTGACACCGATTAAAGAGGAGTTTTATCTGAGATTCATATTGCTAGGCAGCCAAGGATCGCTTTCATTGCCAAGAGTTTTACACGAAATAGTTAGAATGCATAATAAAACGGAATAACAAGCAGAACTCACCGTGACACGCTTGTGAGTTCAATACACGTAAAATGGTCTTTGGAATTGATGCTAAAGCGGTACCAGTAGAAGAGAGTTTCTGAAAGGAATTAAGCTGCTATTAAAATCATTAATCTGTTTAATAATTGTAGTCACAATGATGTTATCCACCATAGTGATAAACACGAATTATGATGAAAATGATGATAACAATGCTGAATTTAATTTTTATGTTGGTAACAGCGATTGCAGTGTTAATGGAAATGGTGATGATGAAGATTGTGATTCTGATAATGATCATGTCTTAATCGAGTGACCGTGATGGCTGTGGTAAAAGTGACGCTGATTGCAATGGTGATGGTGGCTGTATTAAATGGTGACGATAACTAAGATGATTCTGATGATGATCACATCTCAATCCGGTGACCGTGATGGCTGCGATAACAGTGACGATGATTGCTATGGTGATGGTGATTTGCGGTATAGCAAGGCCCTTTTTAGTGGCAGATTACATACCTCCAAATGTTCTTTGATCAGTCCCTGTAAAGATAATAATCAGTTAAACAATAATGATTAAAATAGTTAAAACACTTGCAGAACTTGGCGTCAAGTAAATAAACTAGAAATTTAATTAATGCAACGTCAGGGGCTAACAGTGTACAAAAGAACTTGTCTTGAAAAATTTCATAAGTTTAGAACGATAAAGTAGGTCCTTTCAAGTGACACAAAAGTTTACATGCAAATGCACTCGAACAAAACATGTGCAACTCCAACGATGAAGAGTAATGATTGAGAGAAAGCATACACATTTTAAAAGAAGACTTGGAAAAACAATACACTTGACAAAATGCATGAAGCCCTACGCCTAGACTGAATACTGAAGTTTCTTTGATACTTACCGATCCAAACACAACACAGACATAGTTATCAAGAAATACCTGCAGAACACTTGGAAAACCATTAATTTTCGTGTTGATTCAGTTCTGCTTTTGTACCTTAACAATGCCATGAGCAACGGAAGGTCGTCCTCGTTTCACCTCTGACAACTCTCTTTCCACAAAAACCGAAGGAAGACCAACAAGCTTCACTAAAACGTCTCTATCCGAGGATGTATTAAATTCCTCGGGAGTCTCAAACTGGATTCCAATACACCTGAACTCGGTTCGGTAGCTTGTGAGCAATCGTACTTCATCCAGAGTAAACAAGATCTCCATGGCAGGAAATATAGGTGACGATTTTATGGAAATCTTGCTGTCATCTTGCTCATACAGATCTGCAAGTACAAAGCAATGCCTTACTAAAATATTTTCGTCAGAACTGTAAGTATAATGCAATCTCCTATTGACGTTCTTGCACTGAAGACCGCGATATTACAATGAAAAGAAGAAATTCAAGGATAAATGGATGGATGGATGGAAGTATGGATGGATAAATGGATGGATGGAACGATAACGGATGGGTGGATAAATTGATGGATGGATGGATGGATGTATCAGTGGATGGATCGATGATGTATAAGTGGATGGATGGATGGAAGGATAAATGGTTGGATGAAAGAATAAATGGGCGGATAGATGGATAAACGGCTGAAAGGATCAATGAAAATGTGGAAGGATAAATGGATGGACGAAAGGATAAATGGTTGGATGGAAGGATAAATGGATGGACCGAAAAACAAAACTGAGGATAGATGGTTGGAAGGAATAACAGACGAATGGATGGATAAATAATCACTAAGAAAACGGGTAATGTAAAGGAAAAAGTAAACTTTGTTCGAAATCGTTACTTTCGTAGACTCATAGTGATACACTAATGGAAGCAGGCCGTCTGCCCCGGCTTTACCCCTTCCTCTGTCAGTGCTCTGTTTGGTGGATCAAAATAAAGTAAAACTGATGTTGGAGTTACTATAAATAAAAGTGGGGACCTTCAAATTCAATGACCGCGCACTAACCGAGTTATGCACGCCATGCCTTTTTGCCGATCATCCAAAAAGGTTTTTTACACTTTCCGCTAGACCGTACCAAAATTTGGGCACTGTGAAATAAAGAAGGATCCAAACCTGCTTGAAGCTGCTCCAGCCGGACTCTCTCATGAGCTGCGTGTTGATCAACAAGTACCAATAGGTCATTTTCATCTGAAATGAAACTTGATCATTGGTAATTAAGAATCAAGAAAATCGTGACCAATTACCCTTATCAAAAAAAAAATCGAAACCTGGGCACTAAATTAAACATGCGGGGACTGGGTATAGCGTTTGGGTAGATGCAAACCTTATCGATCGAAACTTGCTTTGAAAGAGTATCTACTCAAATGGTGCCCAGGTATCCGCTTCCGATAAGGCCATTTAGGCTGCGTTATAACTGCACTTAGCACTGGAAGTAATACAACGACGGAGGAAAATGAAAAATAACACCAAGTGTGAAGTTCAACATGCTATTAAACCTTTAAGGCCTTGTTACACAAGTCAACTTGCGACGACGATTTTCCACGTAACACCGTGTCGTGGAAAATCGTCCCCCGTGTAACAGGCCACCGGGGACGATTTTCTGCGCAAAACAGGGCTCAATCAATATGTTGCGAGTTTTGGATTTGGTTTCAAAAACTCGCAACACAACACGCAACATCATCTTTGCAACATGGCCTTTATGCCCCAAACATGACAAACGATATGTTGGTAAATTCACCCAACTGAGTCCCATACTTTCTATATAAGCAGTTTGGGAGAATTTGATTTTGACTTTCACAGCTAATGAATTCCACTTGATCAATTCCTTATTTCTCATTAGCGGTTATACTATTTTGTTTGAGTCGGGTAAGAAGAATTTAGATAATAAAATGCCTGGGGCTGAAAGGGTTAAAAAAATCCTTCAACTTAGTAGCCAAAAGAAGGATCAGTAAACACAAATTATCGAAGCAAATACATGCGAATCCGGAATATAACAAATTGGTCAACGTTTCTCGCAATAGGCAGATTAAAAAGGAAACGAAAACTGGACTTTATCATTTTGCAGCCTATTCTTGGGTGCCAAACAAACTTTCTCCCCCTCCCCCTGCGTATTAGAATTTCGATTTTTTTCCGACCCCCGGGCCTTATTAGGGCCCACGTGCGTTTAAGTTCAATTTTCAAGTTTTCAATTCTCAATTTTTTGGGTGTACTGTTTGTTTACAGGATCAAAAGGTGAGACTTTTCAGTTTACCGAGACACAATCAGTTTTTTCCCTGGATAAAAAGAAACCTTATTAGGTTTTCAAATATTTTCCGACCCCCCACCGAAGAGTCTGCTGTACGAAGCATAAACGCTTGTTCCACACCAATCAGTCACTAATGTTTTAAAAATCAAAAACCCTACACTGAACATTGAAAACAAAAACACTGTAAGGCATGTATTACTATATTGCATGCAGTTTTTTACCCGCTTCATGAGATTCTGAACTAAGCAGACAAACAATGAATTTATTATCCACTTGTTTGATAACCTGCAAGTGAAAAAAAGTGTCAATAAACCAATAAAACAGCTGGATAAAAGAAGTTAAATATAACTACTAAGTTCGTCCTCGAAACCTAATGGGTAAATATCCAATCCACTTGTAATGACAATAAAAACTTGAAAAAGCATTCAAAAATATTTGTCGAGCTTTTTCCAAACTCTATGCACAAACGACTTTGTACTTATAATAACAGCTTCTATTATCGAAAAACAATTTTTCTACCTAGTTCTTAGCATTACCAAGAAAGATAATACCATCACTGAATCGGTCCAGGATGTAGTGTAATGGCTTTGACGCTCAAAAAGTTGCATAGTTTTAATATCTTTAACTACTTCTGTTTACGGTATTACTTGGCCTTCTGCTATTGCTTTAGCTGGTTACAGGGTGCTTCTTTAAAGTGCTACTACGATGAAATTTCCGGAATTTTCTTCCTTACGCATTTTCTAGTTTGTTCCTTAAAACAAAATCTCTCCAATTCTTATCGTTGTATTTTGAAAGAAAGTGTGGTTATTTTACGTTTAAAACAACTACTTAATTGTCCGCCATTGAAACGCCATGTTCTCGCTGCCTGGTCACACGTTTCCCTCAGGCTGCAATGTTATACGTGTGACGTCATTTTCTCAACTCGCAAAACTTCTCAGTGGACGAATTCAACCTGTCGTATTCGTCGCCAGATGAAGAAATAGGTATTTTAAACGGAAACAATCGTATCAGATGAGTAAAAGACTGTTTTGCTTCTGCAGATTCGAGCGTGTGTGCTGAGAAAATGACCTCACAGCTCGTTAAAATATAAGTTTTTAGTGTGTTGCCACGGTGATCACGGGCTCAAAAGGAACATAGATCTGTAATGGCGGACAAAACAAACGTTACTGCTGATGCCGATATTTTTGTTATACGGACTAAAATCGTAATTTGATTTGTACAGATAGGTATGAACACAACCAATGAACAGATTCAAGTGCATTGATATATTTATTTTTGGAGATGTCCAAATTTCATCGTAGTAGCACTTTAAACTGAGTGTTCTGAATCCAAACAATACTCAAATACTGCGTTTAGGTTTTATCCTTGAGTTTGTTGGTTACAATCCAGTTTATTTTGTTTAAGTGAAAAACCGAAAACGTTTTCGGAAGCCGAGCTAAGCTCCTTTTTCAGTCGTAGAGTAAAGCAATCTACGCTCAGGAAAACAAAACATGCTAGAAAACAAACTTATAAAAACAATATATTCGAAAACTGACAAAACATTTTAAAGCAATGTGGGCTAAAGAAAACAATATGAGCCAAAGAACAACGCATGCGGAAACAATACATGCTGAAAACGATAAATGTTAAAACTGAAATACAAATGCATAAAAGGAAGAAGAACGCCATGCTAAGCAATAAAAACTAAGGAAAAGAGTACGGGCTAGAAAAATTTCTTGTGAGCTCAGTCTATGCTTTAAAGTCCACTTAATTGTCCAGTTGGTTTGACACCACCTGCACAATTAACGTCTCTTCATTGCGGGTTTGTCCGCATCTGATCTGCAGATGTGTAGCGTTTCTGCCACCTGTCGTTCTAAATTCTTAGTAAATACGTACCTGCACTCTACTGAGCATGCACTTTGTAAAGCGGTAGGGGAATACCACATTGTGCACAAGAACCTCATTCTTTCCACATCTAGCTTTGTTTAGGTTCACTATTTCCTATAAAAAAAACCACCATAACGAACAATAACAACTGTTTAACTGCACACTGTAGCATATATTTTAGTTTCAAGCTTTATACAAAAAGAAAAGAAAGTATTCACTACACACCTACTTTACCTACTTAACTCTGAAGAACATCAACCAGGGTTGCTACTATTTACTGGATGTGAAATTCAAGGACTTTTCCAGGACTTTCCAGGATATTTTCAAGCAAATCCAGGGTACTATATTAAAAAGCTTTAGAAGATTTGTTTCGCGATTTTTGTTTTAGGATGTTGTCACATCAAAAATATTTTAACAAACAGCTTATTTTTATCATTTTTGGAAGTTAAGAAAGAAATGTTTTGCTCATTCCAGGACTTTCAAGGACCGTGACAATCCTGATATACTCACTGAACATGATATAACAATGATCAGTGTTGAACTAAATTAACGTAAAAAAATTACGTAAAGGATGCCCCGATGGCGTGAACACAGTGGCGGGAACTCATATATTATTTATTAGACAATTATTACTGCGGCATGGTTGGCGCAGTGGTAAGATCTCTGCCTTCTAACCACAAAACCCCGGCTCAGCCGAATGTTGAACATTTGTGTGACCTTCTTTTCCACCAAAGTTGATTCAGCTTTCCATCCTCCCAAGGTCGGTAAAATGAGTACCAGTTTCTGCTGGGGGATAACCTGTGACAGCTTAGTCTCCTGTCCAAGGGGAGTCAATGACTTTCATCCGCTTAACATTACAGAAACCAGAGATAAGCACCGACTCCAATGGGCCACTTAGACTTGTAAAAGGATTTCGCTTTTAAGTTTAAAACAATTGCTTAAGTTGTAGTCCATGTGAAAACGACAAAATTGTCTTGAATTTTTAGGTCGATTTTGGTAAAGCTGTGAAGATTGTAAAAATGGTAACGCAAGGAAACCCTGTTTCAGCACAGTTTGTAAACAAGTACAAAGTGGGTAAAAGTATGGATGGTGCCGACTTCACTATGGTGAAAAATGGACAGGTGAGTTTATATATTCTAATTTAACTGTAACAATCGTATCTGTCACTATTATTAAGCAATTAGACCTCAAGGTTATCTAAATGGATTATGATTCAATATTTAGCCCATAAGACTGAAGGCTGAAAGGTTTAATAGTTATAGCAGAAACCTATTAATTAACCAATCAAGTAAGTGAAAGGATGTAAACAATTTTGAATTTTGCCAAGTATTGAACATTTGTGTGACCTTCTTTCCTGCCAAAGTTGACTCAGCTTTCCATCCCCCCGAGATCAGTAAAATGAGTACCAGCTTCTGCTGGGGGCTAGCTAACCTGCGATGGATTAGTGTCCCATCCAGGGGGAGTCAATGACTCTCATCCGGTTAACACTACAGAAACCAGAGATAAGCACTGGCTCCAATGGGCCACTTGGGCTTGTAAAAGGATTTGGTAAACAATTTTGAATTTTGTGAAAATAATTTATTTTAAATTTTGAAGTAAAATTTACAAGTCATCACATGTATGTATTGAGGGGAGAGAGGAAACTTCAAACTCTTTGCTATCTTTTTCTCTATTAACAGCAAAATAAACCCGTTAAGACAATGATTAAAATCCTTTTTGTCATGTATCTTCTATAGGAGTTCACTTTGTTTGGCTGTTAAAACTGTAGATAAACACACTTTCAAAATGAATTTATGAAAAGTGAATTGAAGCTATCTTGTTTTGATGCAGATTGGATTGACAGTTTATTTAAATATTATGTTTTTATTTTGAGAAAATCTTACCATTGAATATTGTCATTCAATGTGTTGTTGCCTAGTAATGTCTAGTAAATTCTCAATAAAATTGTTAGAAACCGCTGCAAAATGGGTTTCAGTAACTTGAAAGAAAATTCCATATCTCCAACTTGACACTAAGTATTATTATTACTAATGTTTATTATATAAATATTTACCACAAGAAAGCATTGCATAATTTATCCCATGCCTACGTCAATGGAAAATCTTCGAAAATCATCGGAACTTATATCAGACAGTTTTCGGAAATCAATCAAAAGCTTCGGAAATGTTTAAAAACACTGCTTCATAGATGTTTGACAATAAATTTTGCTTTGTTGCCATGATAGTTCTGTCAAAAAATTTTGACTTTATGATTTTCTAGCTCTCGATTCTAAAATATAGCTATATATGCTTCATCAGTAATAAAAATAAAATACTGACCTCACCATAAATGGTGAAATCAACGGAAAAAAAAACGATGGGTAAAGTTTAGGCAAACCATTCAAACAAAAGAACAGGCGCAATTTTTATTCATGACTTAGGTAAATAAAATCATCGCAATATATGTATTTCTCTTGTAACGGACAACGAGCGTAGGAGTTGAGAGTGGAGAGAGAAATAATTTCCTATGGGACGCAAGGACTGGACACTAATTTGCATGTGATTATGTAAATGAGAAGTTGTGTAATATATAACGTTGATCGATTTCAGTTAGATTGTTGTGGTCTAAGTTCCTGAATCGTAGTTTATTTATTCCTATGGATTTTGTAATATTTTATGGTTAGAGGTTGTTGAATAAAATGCTTCGGGCTTAGACCGACCACCGCATATTGTGTGTTATCTTGTTAGGATTAGGACTCAGGAGCAGTAGGAATAGCATTTTCCACTTCTGAAAATGTATCCCCATTGCAAAGTTATTTAGATTTTGATTCTATACTGTAGTTCTAAATAAATCTGACAATGACATTGTATGCTCGACAACTGCTCCACCATGGATTCCCAAAAACTAAACTAAAGCTAATTGTGGAAGCTTATTACTAGACTTAGGCTGCCTTCTAAAAGGAACTATGTTAATTGGTTGATATGGCAACTAACTAGTTTCAAGTTCCCCTAAATGCTTTTTGGCTCATTTGGATATTTAGCCAGTATCTTAAAAATATGCAGATGTGACAGAAGGGGCAACGAATGGTAAATTCGACTGTCTAAAACACTGAGATGGCTTTTTTAAAATCTGAGCCTGAGACTTTAGAAAGCAATGAATAATCTTAGACCGCAACAAAGTGTGTAAGATATTGTAAAGTAAAGGGAACTAATTTACAAGAATAACTGAGTTTAAAAAAATATTATTAACAAAACCAAAATGTGAAGACACCAAACAAATTTCAAGCAAAATCGAGATTTTCAGCAAAATCGAGATTTTGAACTTTGCGATAAATGCTCAGAAATGGAGCCTCTTTGTGAGAAACTTTTCAGACTGCAAGATGGAGAAAAAACAAAAAATATGAGACTTCAAGACATGGCAAAAATATGACGAGATTTCAAAAACTAGCCATAAAAATTATTTTGCCAAGACTTTCATTTGGCTACCCTTGATAGAGATAAAATCTTAGTTTCGGCCATTTTAAATATCATTTTTCACTGTACGCAGTGGTGGTGCCTCTAATAACTTCTATAGGTCTGGAATAACAGAATTTAAACCAAAATTTTGGGCAAGACAGTCTTGGACCAAGTTTGTTGCCATAATAACCAATTGACATCTAGTTTATTCTGACGAATAGTCAAAGCTTAATGAGATTAGAGATTTTTAGGAATTATAGGGCCACAAGAATGCCTGTTCAAATATACTTTAACCACTGCCAGCACAGTTAACAAAGTTTGTAAGGTGACAGTCCGTCATGCAAGAGGTGAGTAAAAAAGTATCTTTAGAAATTACAGATAAATTACAACATTTTGATAGCATCTTACCATCATTATCAAGTAAGTTTAATTTATAGCTTGGAAATTAATTTTGTATAATTATAGTAAGGTTTAAGAAGTTTCAATTTTATAGTTTCATAGACTGAAGATATAAAAGTGGAAAAATGGATTATGTGATATATGAAATGCTTTTTATTAAGAAGAACAATCTGAAGTTTAATATCCAGTTCAATTCAATACACATAATTTACAAGTATTTATTCAACTTTTCTTTTATGAGAACAGTTTTTAAGAACAATATTTATTATAGTACTCCATTGTTTTGTTTTCTTAAACCTTACTGTATGCAAATTTCCAAGCTACATACTCACTTGATAATGATGGCAAGATGTCATTGAAACATTGTAATTTTGACTAGTTATTAAAATATTATCTGATATAAAATATTTAACTCTCAAATTATTTAATTACCTTTTCAAATTATGAACTTTCACTGTGTCATCCTAGAAAAAGTGTTCAAGTAACATTTAAAATTTTGTGATTCGGTTATAAAAACTGAGACCACTGAAACTCATAAAGACAATTATTACAGAAGGAAACTAATTACTCTTTGTGAATTTTTGGAATGAGTGCCATAAGTTGGTTGTGTTTTTTAACCCTGAAATATGTGGGCCAAAATCATAACAAATACACAGGGAGAGCTGACTCAATGTTATGGCTGAAGATATTGATTACAAGTACAAAGACTCAGAAAGAGTACAAATTACGTGAAGAAATGCTACGGGTGACATCTTGAATGAAACAGAGCTCTGTTTAAAAACTTATTGACATCCCTGAATACACATAAGGGGGTTAAATTCAGAGCAAGCTCTTATTCTGTGAAATTATATTTGATAAGCTATATACAGGCTTGTCAATGAGAGGCATGCGATTACACTCACATTGTCACACCTCTAAGAGTTTGAGGCATGCATTCGGTCACACACCTTGTCACACACCTAACAGAGTTTGAGGTGAGTCATGCATGCCTCGAAGATATTTTGCCAAATGTAAAACAAAGACAAAATATCTTTTTCAACATCAATTAGCACACATCTTTGTATATTTTAAAAAGATACAGTGTGAGGCACTTGTTCTGATGATCATGTAAATTTTAAAATCCGTTGAAAGCAGGAAAGTGACCCGTAACACAAAACCTTCAACCTCTTCTTTACGAAGAAACTTTGTTACTGTTTATGTATAGACTTTTCCAGAGAACTTATTTTATAAAAATCTGACTTGTACAATTGTTTTAATTTATTTCAGAATAAATCAAGAGAATGTTGATGGTGACTTTAATTTGAACTAATTCTATCCTTTTAAAACATTTACTTTTCTATTAAAAAATATATAAAGCTAAAAATGTATTAAAAGTTACTAAAAACATTTTTGGTACACTTGACCATCTTCAGGTTTATATGAAACACGGGTAAAATGTTTTCGTTTAAATGGATTTGTGAAACAAGTCATTGTCAAGTAACACCTTTGGGGAACAGGCAGATTTCAAAGGACTTAATTTGTTTGTTAAGAGTAGGTTTCAAATTAGCAATGTAAATT
>JAODFW020448092.1:0-12023 GCA_027575235.2 Palythoa mutuki | reverse complement strand
CACTGATCCTTATTCAATGACTATTTCCTTCTTTTGATAGTACACTTTATTCTATCCCATAGATCAATATTCCATGAGTATTTCTGATTGTACATTTTATTGGTTGCTGGCCCATTCTATCCCATAGATCCTTATTCAATGACTACTTCAGTCTTCTGAACGTACACTTCACTGGTTCCTGGTCCATTCTATACCACAGATCCTTATTTAATGACTACTTCATTCTTCTGACAGTACACTGTACTAGTTCCTGGCCCATTCTTTCCCATAGATCCATATTCCATGACTACTTACTTCGGTTCCCAGCTCATTCAATGCCATGGATACTTATGTAATGACTACTTCTGATAGTACACTTCACTGGTTCCTGGTCCATTCTATCCCATAGATCCTTATGTAATGACTACTTACTTCGGTTCCCAGCTCATTCAATGCCATGGATCCTTATGTAATGACTACTTCTGATAGTACACTTCACTGGTTCCTGGTCCATTCTATCCCATAGATCCTTATTCAATGACTGCTTCCTTCTTCTGATAGTAAACTCTACTGGATCCTGGTTTATTCTATCCCATAGAACCTTATGTAATGACTTTCTTCTTCTGATAGTACATTAGATCCTTACTCAATGATTACGTCCTTCTTCTGATAGTACTCTTTACTGGTTCCCGGTCCATTTTATCCCATAGATTCTTGTTTCAAGACTACTTCCTTTTCCTGATAGTACATTTTCTGACCCATTCTATCCCATAGATCTGTATTCCATGACTCCTTCCTTTTTCTGACTGTACACTTTACTCGTTCCTGGTCCATTCTATCCCACAGACCCCTATTCAGTGACTACTTCCTTCTTCTGATGGTACACTTTACTGGTTCTTAGTCCATTCTATCCCACAGATCCTTATTTCAAGACCACTTCCTTCTTCTGATAGTACACTTTACTGGTTCATAGTCCATTCTATCCCATAGATCCTTATTTGAACAATGACTACTTTCTTCTTCTGATAGTATACTTTACTGGCTCCTGGTCCATTCTATCCCATAGATCCTTATTCAATGACTACTTCCTTCTTCTGATAGTACACTTTATTGGTTCCTGGCCCATTCTGTCCCATAGATCTTTTTTAATGACTGCTTTTTCTTCTGAAAGTACACTTTTCTGGCTGCAGGCCCATTCTATTCCATAGATCCATATTCCATGACCACTTCAGCATTTAGGCCTGCATACCATTAATGCTGTGGCTCTTTATTCACAACCTTTTCACCAAGTAGGGACTTAGTCTTGCATTTCTTGGAGTAAAAGCAAAGACCAGTGACTGACATTCATGACTCTTTTCAGACAGTACACTTCAGCATTTAAGCTCGTATACCATCAATACTGAAGCTCTCTATCCACAACTTCTTCACCATGTAGACAACTGGTTTGTATTTCTTCGCATAAAGACAAAGACCTTCTAAGACTGCACTCTTCAGCATTTATGCCTGTATACCTTACAGACTGGAACTCTCTCTCTCCACAACTTCTTCACCATGTGGAGACACAGTCTTTCATTTCTTCGCACTAAGGCAAAGACCAATCACTGACACAACTCTTTTCAGACTGCATATTTCAGCATTTAGGACCGTATACCATAAATATCAGGGCTCCATATTCATAACTTCTTCAGCATGTAAAGACCTGGTCTTGCATATAGTCGCATTAAGGCAAAGACCAGTCACGGACACAGCTCTTCTCAGCACGAATTTCAGCATTTAGGACTGTATACTATTAATACTGGGGCTCTCTATTCAAAACTTCTTTACCGTGCAGAGACCTGGTCTTGCATTTCTTCACATTACTTAGACAAAGACCAGTCACTGACACAACTCTGCTCAGACTGCAAACTTCAGCATTTTGGTCCAATTATCATTAATACGGAGGATCTTTATCCACAACTTCTTCACCATATAGGGACATAGTCTTGCATTTTTTGATATTGAGGCAAGGACCAGCCACTGATAAGACTCTTCTCAGACTGTACACCATGAATGCCAGGGCTCTCTCTCAACACCTTCTTCACCTATAGGGACCTATCTGCATGTCTTGGTATTAAGAAAAAGACCAGACACTGAATATGTGACTCTTCTCAGACTGTACACTTCAGCATTTATGCCTCTATAACAACAATACTGGGGATCTTTTTTTCACAATTTCTTCACCATGTAGAGACCTGGTCTTGTATTTGGTGGCATTAAGGCAAAGACCAGTTTCTGACAAAACTTTCCTCAGACTGCAAATTTTAGCATCTAGGATCATATATATCATTAATACTGGGGCTCTCTATTCAAAACTTCTTCATCATGTAGAGACCTGGTCTTGCATTTATTAGTGTTGACAAGTCACGAACACAACTCTTCTCAGAACACAAATTTCAGCATTTAGGACCTATACTATTAATATTGGGGCTCTCTATTCAAAACTTCTTTACCATGTAGAGACCTGGTCTTGCATTTCTTCACATTACTTACAGACAAAGACCAGTCACTGACACGACTCTTCTCAGACTGGAAACTTCTGCATTTAGGCCCAAATACCATCAATACTGGGGCTTTTTATCCACACTTATTCACCAAGGAGACATTTGGTCTTGCATTTCTTGGCATACCAGTTACTGACATAAATCTTCTCACACTGCACACTTCGGCATTTAAGCCTGTATACCATCAATACTTGAGCTCTTTTTTCATCATGAACCTGGTCTTGTATTTTCTTGGCATTAAGGCAAAAACCAGTCACTGACACAACTCTTTTCAACTGGCACACTTCAGCATTTACACCTGTATATCATCAGTACTGGCACTCTTAATCCTTAACTTCTTCACCATCTAGTACCCTGTTTTGCATTTCTTGGTTTTAAGGCAAAGACCAGCCACTGACACAACTCTTCTCTGACTGCACACTTTAGCATTAAGCCTGTAGATCATCAATACTGTTGCTTTTTTCCAATAACTTCTTCCCTATAAAGACCTAATCGTGCATTTTCTGGGATTAAGGCAAAGACCAGACATTGACACAATTCTTCTCAGATGGCAATGTATTTTTAAGTGAGTATATTATCAATGCTGGGGCTCTTTATCCACACTTCAGCATTTAAGCCTGTATACATCAATATTGTGTTTTTCCCTATATAGTCTTCACTTCATAGAGACCTAGTATTGCATTCCCTGGTGTTGAGGAAATAACCAGACAATGTAGGTAGCTAATAGTAACAGAAATGTAAATAAAGAGAAGAGGGAAAAAAAGTAGGCAGCAGGGCTGCAAATGCAGGATACAGATGGAACACAAAATCTTGATGAGGCTGTCCTTTGAAAAGACAATTAGTGAACTAGGCATTGTTGATGGTGTACACCCATGAATCTTCTGCAAACTGTTTATACATAAACAGTTGTATCAATATGTTTTCAGATGTTTTAATAGGTCACTTTATTGTAACATCACAAAATCACTGAAAGTGCTTAAATTAGCCAATGAGATGAAAGAAAACGTTGAGTTATAGGTGTCAATAAACTGACTAAAACAAAAAACTAATCACTAGAAAATTATGTTATTTCTAACTGGAAAACACTAAAGGGAGAGATTGATACCATGTAAATTTCAAAAGATAAAAAACCTTGAAATTGGTTTAAGTATATATTTGTACCATTCATTTTCTTTTATAAGAATAGTGCTCTTTATGACAGCATTTTTTAATTATTAAAGACTCTTCTTCTAAAGAAAAAAAAGAGGCAAAGATCAGACACTGACACAACTCTTCTCAGACTACACACTTCAGCATTTAAGATTGTTTATCATCAGTATTGGGGCTTTCTATCCACAACTTCTTCATGATGTAGAGACCTAGTCTTGCATTTGGCATTATGGCAAAGACCAGTCACTGACACGGCTCTACTCAGTCTGCACACTTCTGCATTGAAGCCTGTATATCATCAATACTGGGACTTTCTATCCACAAGTTATTTATCATATAGAAACCTGGTCTTGCATTTCTTGGCATTAAGGCAAAGTTCGGTCACAGACATGACTCTACTCAGTCTGCACACTTCTGCATTGAAGCCTGTATATCATCAATACTGGGCTTTCTATCCACAAGTTATTTATCATATAGAAACCTGGTCTTGCATTTCTTGGCAGTAAGACAAAGTTCAGTCACAGACACGACAACTCTACTCAGTCTGCACACTTCTGCATTGAAGCCTGTATATCATCAATAGTGGAGCTCTCTATCCACAAGTTATTCACCATATAGAAACCTGGTCTTGCATTTCTTGGCATTGAGGCAAAGTTCGGTCACAGACACGACTCTACTTAGACTGCACACTTCTGCATTGAAGCCTGTATATCATCAATAGTGGAGCTCTCTATCCACAAGTTCTTCACCATATAGAAACCTGGTCTTGCATTTCTTGGTATTAAGGCAAAGTTCATTGACTGATACGACTCTACTCAGTCTGCACACTTCTGCATTGAAGCCTGTATATCATTAATAGTGGAGCTCTCTATCCACAAGTTCTTCACCATATAGAAACCTGGTCTTGCATGTCTTGGTATTAAGGCAAAGTTCATTCACTGATACGACTCTACTCAGTCTGCACACTTCGGCATTGAAGCCAGTATTTCATCAATAGTGGAGCTCTCAATCCACAAGTTCTTCACCATATAGAAACCTGGTCTTGCATTTCTTGGCATTAAGGCAAAGTTCAGTCACAGACATGACTCTACCTCAGACTGCACACTTCAGCATTGAAGCCTATATATCATCAATACTGGGGCTCTTTATCCACAACTTCTTAACCACATGTAAAAACCTAGTCTTGCATTTCCTGGGATTGAGACAAAGACCAGTCACTGATACAACTCTTCTCAGACTGCACACTTTAGCATATAAAAAGGTCATTACACCATCAATGCCAGCGGCTCTTTATGCACAACTTCTTCACCATGTAGAGACCTGGTCTTGAATTTCCTGGGATTGAGGAAAGGCCAAGTGACTGACACAACTCTTCTGAGACTGTAACCGTAACCTTTTAAGCCTGTGTACCATTAATTCCAAGACCTCTTTATCAACAAGTTCTTCACTATGTAGAGACCCGGTCTTAGATTTCTTGGCATGTCTTTCCTGCCGCACTCGTCCAACATGGCTCCCAAACCGCTTGGTACAGAGGCTACAAGATATCCCGAGGAAGCGTTTTCTCGCATATAGTACAGGATTTAGACACTGATTACGCGACACAACATTCAACGTCATGCGACACAAAAGAAAATGGATTGGCAAGCTCAAATTTGAGAAGGCGAAATCGAAGTCTGCAAGGTTATGATAGATTACACGCATTTTTTTTATAAGAACAACGTACTTCATAAGAAAGAGGCTCAAATTTGAGAAAATTTAAGAACAATTTAGGAGCAAGCTCAGGCTGAGGCTCGATAACTAGGAATATTTTTTGGTAGAAAATTGACTAAAACTTAGCGATACAGCATAAAACATAAAAAGATTCGCTGTAAAGACTGCTCAACAAACAATGAAGATAGTTCACCTTTAAATTCAGCCGTACAATACATGTGTGGCGCAAGGCGTTTCATTTTTCAATACCTTGTTTTGTTTTGTTTTTTCTTCAATAGAAACCGCTCACAGAAATAAGAACAAATTGAGGCTGAAATTGCCAAAAAACTAAGAACAATGAGCCTCGGCAAATATTACTGGTTCTTATAAAAAAGCGTGTAGCTCTATTGTGCGCGGGGCTTAAGGCTGAAGACAATCTTCTCTTGGTCTACAAATTTTCGACCTTTTTTTACTAGTTTATTATATACTGCTGTGCACAGATACAGATCAGGCTTGAAACGCCCATAGAAAAAATTAGTTAATTAATGTTATCGCCGCCAGTGGGAATTCGTAGATATTTTTCGTTCGTCCATACAGCTGGCAACGGTATTGCGCGTAGCGCGATTCAAGCAGAATCTACATCTCATTGTCATTCAAATATGTTGCAAAGCAACTTACTCAATATATCCATTGTATTGGGCAATGCATCACAAGTCTTAGCTGTCAGTGATATTAATTTACACAGACTTCGCGAATGGCGTTTTGGACAAGTTTTGCCAGTGAATTCAATGTGTCTTAAGATAAACGTTTTGTTAAGTTTGCTGAGCATTTTCAAAACTAACTAAATACTCACTTATCTTGTGGAAAAGAAAGGTTCTGTGTAAAAGTTTGCCTGATTAAAAATTCATCCACCCGTCTTATGTTTTCAGATCTTAAAAACAAGGATGAAACTGAAAACAATTTTATTGGGCCAAATAAAGTAAATGAGCCGGTTTACTGGCCAATGTTCGGCCGGCTGGTAAACTGGCCGAGCCCTTGAATTGTCAGGACATTCAGAGACCATTAAACACATTATCATTTACTATAGTGTGTGCATGGATTTCCTGCGCGTGACAGCCTAGTCATTTTCTTAAAACTATTCTTGGAAGTCAACTTAGAAAAATATTAGGCCAAAAGTTTTAAAACATCCGGAAAACTCCAATAGGCTGAAAGTGAAATATTTGAAACGTGTGTGAACAAAGATCCTGGAAACGCACACAATGGCAGAGTGGTCGGAAATACCTGGAATTGGAAATTGCAATCAACAGAGAAAAGACTAACTTAGATGATTATTGGCGCAACAAAAATCAGTACTCGAAATGCAAATCAAAACAAAAAGAAATATGAATTTGTCGTGACGTATTAGTGTGCTTTAGCTAGGGTATTTCTCTATTTATACAGATTTAGAAATTTATATCCATGGTGTCCAATATCTGCACTTCCCGTTTCCGCATTTAAAAATACAACTTACAGCCCGGCTCATTGCCTCTGGCAAATCGCTTAGCATAACATAATTTAATTAAACATGTGTCCCACACGTACACGGCGTTTCGCTGAACAGCAATCATGTGTAACTACAGAACTTCTTTTATAAACCATCGTTTAAAAATAACCAAAATCTAAAATCTTTCGCTGTTTGACTTTCATTTAACCCGAATGAAGTGTAGCTTTTCTAAAAAGCTTTGTGACAGCCAGGCGTGACACAGGTATTGCCTACAATTAATATTGGCATACAGTACGCGATTATCTCCGCCGCACCCCAAAGCTGAGTCGAGTATTTTGGCAAATTTAAACCAGTATGTTAAATGGTCTTGACAGAAATAGTTTGCCTGATATGAATCGAGATTATTCATTCTGCACGGATTATTTTATGAACAGAAGGTTGAGGTTGTTTTAAAATATCGAGCGCTTCTTGTTCAGACCGAAGTGATAAACAGAAGTCACGTCGAAAATTACCGAGGGCATGGACCGAGTGGGGCGGACCAATTTCTTTTCGCGCGAATAACGACAAACATTTGCATTGTCACGTTGTCACTCACTCATTGATTACAAAAATATTGTGTCTGGTTATCTAAATAATGCTTATGAAAAACTAAAAGTGGTTGTAATATTAGTTATGCGTGGGTGATTCCCATCGAGCCAACTTTTCGGTGCGCCAAATTTTAAAGAGTTCTGTTTCTTTGTTTTGGATTTTCTGAAGAGGTATTGTCGGAGAAGATGGCGAGAGACATCTACCAGTCGACATGTGATCCCTAGCCAAGAGACGGTGTTAGATTACGCATTTTTGCGGATTAGTTTTCCTATCTGCGAATCACACTTTGTGCTGGAATGAATGGTCAGATCGATGGAGTGCTGAAACTGTGAATGCTAATTTCTTTGCATGTTTTAGTTTTTATATGTGTCTCGGCACAAGATGAGAGCGAAACCTATTTCAGTGAGGTTTCCCATACCGAAGATTGCTGCAGCAAAGTTGAGAGATTTGGCAATTTCTCGAGATCCTCGCCTTCTCGAGTTGGGTATTTTGGCAGTACAGATCACAGAACATGAGAAGATTGTTGTCAGCTTTGGAAAACCACCGAAAGCAAAACCGAAGTCAAGAATGAGAGAAAACCCGAAGAAAACTCGAGTGAAACTGAAAGCAGCTCGAGGCCGACCAAAAGCTGTTAGTCCTGGGACGTGGCCCGTTTCTGGAACCTCGATTGCCTTTCCCGGGGTAACCAACACTTGGCAGGATCGAAATCCCTTGCGCCATTTGAATAATAAAAAAGTAATTACAGACAAAAGCAATACAAAAGTACAACGACAAGCAGCAAAGGATCAGTTTCACCAGACTGTTTATCAACGCCAAAATTGCCAGTCTGCATTGTCCAAGAAAAAACGAAATTCGTCTGTCACTGCGGTAACCGGTAATGCGAGAAATACAGCTTTTAATAGCAGTGACAGCTCTGTTTCTTCGAATCTGCCTCTTAAATGGGCCGCAGAACATCATAGTTTAGACAATAAAAGTCACAATACTTTGGAAAATGGTGAAACGAAGCGCTCGAGGGCAGAAATAGGAACAAACGAAGGAGCTCCGTTTGCAACGCCGAGTCCTTGTCCAAGCGATACAAGTTCATTGAGTTTATCTTCCGCTTCGCCTTTGCCTTTGGTGGGAGAAGAACCAGACAGATCGCGAAGTAGCTCGACTAGCAGTCAAAACGAACAGGGTTATTTTTCTCTTACGGGCATACAAGAAAAATGCTACATGGGACGGCAGCGTGCTTTGTTTGACTGGTTCATGAATACAAACGAGAAAAAATTTTCTGCTTCGAATAGGCTGAGAGAATTAGCCAAGGGTCATGGTGGCGAAGGTGTGAAAGACATGTCCTGCCCAGAGAGTTCACAGTCAGGGCAGATTGCAACCATTAGTACCATCTCATCTTTACCAAATGGTACCAATATGTTGCCAAAAACAAGTACCAGCTGCATTACTACCAGTACTTCTCTACCAAGGCCAGCTACCTGTAAAAGTATGGGAATGAACAAAACAATTCCTGCACCAAGTCCAGGAATTCACAGGGTGAAAATGTCAAACAGATCTTTATCAGGACCAACATCAATGTCACATTTTTCAGTCAAAGAGGGTCTGTCTGGAAAAAAAACTGACCAGGTGATAAGAATTTCACCACAAAAAAATTCCATCAACAAAAAGTCAGTTTCAGGAGCACTAGAAGCTAACAGTGACAAAGATACCAGGACCTCCAACTCTGAAAATCATTGGAATGCAGCGGTAGCATCCTATCAACAAAACAGTTTTTTTGCTTTAAAGGGCATTGTAAATTCAGTAGCATCTACAGAAGAAATAAGTAATATCAAGACAGAGATAAATTCTAAAAATGACACACTTGGCCTCAATTGTTTGACTAATGAAATATCTACTATCAAGGAAGACCATGAAGCAAAAATTTATCCCAAAATTGTGACAAGTAAGACTGAATTGGGTTTTAACATTTTTGGTCAACCAAACTCAGCGAGTGTTGCTCGAGATACCAATATAAACACAGAAAACATAAACTCAAATGTTAACAGTGTTAGCAATGAAGAAACACAGGTCTTAACTATGCCAACTATAGATGCCAACAATAATCATACTGTGCCCAAGTCACCATTAATGTACCCCTATTCAACAGGAATGCTCTCTAACCCATTTACAATTGACTCAAAAGCTACTGCAAGGCAAGGAGTGGTTTTAGGGCTACAGTATGCAACAGTTAAACCTCAAATTTCTGCTTTTCATCAAGCTCATATTCCTAGTCAGCTTACAATGCAGATGGATGAAAAACCTAAATTAAGTAGAAATGTAGAAACTACAGTTTCTTGTGATGTAAAATCAGAAGCAAGCAAAGATTGTTTTATCCCACTTGTGGAGCCCCATGTTGTTCAATCTAACCCAGAAGCAAGTACGTTGCCACAGCCAATCAGTGTGCAGCATTATCAAGTTGCTGCAAATGCTGCTTCAAACACCTTGCAAACAACTGTACATCCTTGGACTGTGACAAGCATCTATCACTCACAGTCAGAGCCACAAAGCTACTCAACTAATATGATTGCTTCAGTTCCTGCCTTTGTTGCTACCCCACAGCTATTGATAAATCCTCATCCCGTTTCAAATCTTCAAGTGTTCCCCAATTCTCAAGTCAATCCACAAAACACAGAAAAAATTCAAAATGAAATCCAGCAAACTGCCACAACAACGGCAGTTACTGTTGCTCCTAAAATTTCTTCAACTTCCGAAAGTGACAAATCTTGCCCATCACAGAAACCAATGGTCACTCAGGATTCTGTACTCTTCACAGCTGCAAAAGAAAATATTCAACAGCAAAGTGGGGAATATCTTGATGACGCATTACGAAAAGTAAAAACAGAAGATTACACTCAGAGCCAGCCAGGTTCAGACAAAGTTTCGTGCAGTGAAGTAAATAAAAGTGATGAAAGCCAGTCAGTAACTGCAGCACCAATTCAGTTTATCGATCTGTCTGGAACTTTGAGATATTGGCAACAGTGGAGTTTGTATTACAGAAGCTTGATTGAGAAGCAAAATGCAGTTGCAGCTTTACTTAGCATGCAAAATGCTGTTCCTTCAGTTACGTCAGTGACAACAGCGGGGGACCTACAGTTTAATGTGAATTGTGCCCCAGAAGCAGCAGTGAGAACAACCTCATCTTTGACCTGCAGTGGAGAGAAAGAGGAAAAAGCAGTCAAACAGTCACTAAATGACGATACATCAGAGAAACACATTGAAACACAAAGTGAAAAAGATACAGATTTGTTATCTGGTGTTGTTCTTAAAACTATGAAAGATCAGCAGTTTTCTAAAATGCAACCAGCCATGTGTGACAGATTTCAACAATTAGTTGCTAATAGCAACTCTGAAGACAGAACAGAAAAGGCATTTGCAATTGACAAAATACCATCTGAGAATGCAGCCAAAGACTTGTCCGCAGAGGCAACTGTGAGCTCATCTAGAAAAAGTGTAATTGTCGATACAAGAACAAATGAGCTTGATTTCAAAGTGAGTGAAAAACCTGAAGTGATAAGTAAGAGAGATGATGGCTTAAGACATACAATTCTTGGAAGTTGCAAAATTCCTGAAAGCAACTCTACAAAGATGGAAAATTCCACAAGGTCAATTAATGACAAATATGAAAATGGCAGCTCAAATGACATTCCTGGAATTGAAGACAGTCAAAACACTTCCACATCTCAGAAAAACATTGAGATGCGAAAGGCAGTGTGTGAACTCGATAGAATTAAAGGCAATTTCATTTTTCAGGAAATGGAAATTCTACAAACAGAACAAGTACTGGATTTAAATCTTGCTGAGAATGGAAGAGCAAGTCCATTGATGCAAGACAGTGAGGACAGCAGTGAGTTGATACCAATGGGCAGACGGCTCCGAAACAGACGATCAAGTAGCAACCCCCTACTGCCTGAGCTAAGCTTTATTCCAGAAAGTTCAATTGAATGTGTTAATGTTGGTGGCAATAAAAGAGGTACGCAATTTTTATTATATTATTATGAAATATTTCCCATCCTACAGGGTAATAAAGGGTTTTTTCATGTGTGTTATAGGGTTAAAAATAAATCCAGACCCATTATTGGGGTGACAATTAAAAATGCAATCGCGATCCATTAATGTCTTAATACTAAGTCTGTGATTTGTTATTCTACCAAAAAACTCGCATTCTGATCTGTTACAGTGTTCAAAGTAAGACAGTGATTGGTTATCTGGGACCCCCCTCTACCACATTGTGCCCAGGTTTTCAAAAGTCAGAATCTTTTACCAAACTTTAAAAACAATCAACTTCTGAATTGGTCAACTTTTCAAGACAAGTGTAATGAATGGTCATTTTATGGGGTTTCAACCATTGGTTAAAAAATTAAGTTAATATTTTGTGCTTATGTGAAACTGATTTAGCAGGTTTAGAATTAATGTGCGTGCAAGGAAGAAGATATGGGGGGGGGAGCAGTACTCCCTATATTGGTATGATAGGGGTGCTCGTCGTATTTTTTAGGGGTGAAAATTGGCAATTTGGTATTTTTAGAGGTTTTCAGAGAAAAATCAAAGTTTTTTTTTTTTATAGAGAC